>JAEANM010000697.1:0-33041 GCA_017656035.1 Myanophis thanlyinensis
ACCCAGGACTATAAAGTATTCCTATAATCTACCTCTCTCAACCACTCCCTAACTTATTCTCCCTCCCTGTCTATACTTATTCTCCCTCCCTGTCTATACTATTCTCTTGCCCTACTATCTATGGTCGCGAGTGGTCGCACACACATTTTACTGCATTTCATACTATGTTATGTCTATGCATGTGATGAATAAAATTTGATTTGATTTGATTTTGATTTTAAGATAGGTTAATCCTACTAGCATGGTAAACAAAATCATAAACATAAATAATTGTTTAATAACAAAATAGAAATCAGTATAATATAAAATAGACCTCATGGGATTTCCAATCACTCAGTCTAAACAAATGTATGGTTATGAAAAAAACAGAATTATTCAAAACAATATTCAGTGGCTCCATCTAACTGCAATACTTTCAGATATGCCAAAGTAGTGCAATGGTCATTAGCAAGGCTAATATAGATACAATAACATAGTATATCCTTACCAGCTTGTGGGGAGAAAGATATTCATCAACAAGTAGCTCTTCATCTTCTTTAATCAATGGATTGGGGTTCAGGAGGCCTTGCCAGCCAAGATCTGTAACCCTAACTGTCGCTGAACCTGGTCTTGAGGTTCTATCTAGTTTCCAGTTTAGCTTCATTTCAGAATGCCCTAAATGTTATAAAACAAACGGATGCAAGCTAATTATTTGAGTCCTGTATTTATTTCATGCATCATAAGCTAAAACAATGTAGGATTATGCTAAAAATTTATGAAGATTGAAAAAAATATAAAACATTTACTAATCAGAATGATCTGCTTAGATTTATATGCATATAGGTTTTATATATAACTAACAACTGTGAAAAAGGTTGTGCAAGCTGTTTATACTATATCTCTGTTTTTAACTAACAAAATAGTTAAGATGTTGGACAGGAACTCAAGTTCAAATCCCTATTCACATTTGCTGGGTAGAACATAGTAATTGGCAGTTCTCACAAAACTGTTGAGGGGAAAAATTAAGGAGAAATTCTCATGTCCATCGACTGGATTCTTAGACAAAAAAAAAGGATATAACTGTAACTAATCAATGCCTTTTGATTATATTGGAATTCAAATAAATCAGCTATGTAATATAACTTTAACAGAGGAAGACTGTTAAATCGATTGGCACTCAAAAAATTAATCAGTACTGGGTACTGAATCAGGCTAATTCTTACTGTACAGTGATTCAAATGTCAGGAAATACCAGAGAATGCAGGCAAAGTTGTTAAAGCTCTTGAGGACGAAAGATTAGAAGAGTATCCAAAACCTTTAAAATAAATGCCTAAAATATCTTCTTAAAAAGCCACCTTTAGATCCACCACACTGGCAATTTTCATCCTATCTCCAATATTTTCTTTTTCAGGGTTTACTTCTCCACTTTTCCTAGCACAAATATAAAGCTGCTAGGTGAGGTCATTCATAAGTACAGAATAAGGAATGTAAGTATGCAGATGATATCCAGTTATACCCCTATTTCCCCCAGGCTATTCAAATGATACCTTTTAAGATCCTTCTCAACTTAAAGGGCATCATTTGAATAGCCTGGGGGGGGGGGGGGGCGGAGAGGGTGTATAACTGGATATCATCAGCATACTTACATTGCCTGAAGGTTTTTTTTTTTAATTTCAGTTTTTTATTTTTCTTTATATAAATCATTTTTACATCATCCATCAAATCGTGTACCACTTGAATGTATAAACTTACTTTTCAATACAACTTATAATTACCCTATGTTGACATAGTAATAATATTATATAGTGCCATACAGTACCATTTTCAAAAATTCATATTCGTTCATATTCTCAACATTACTATAATAGATTGCCTCACTAATATATCATAACTACTTTCTATATCTATTTCTTATTTTTATTGTTTAGCCATTGGTAAAATACTTCCCATATCTTATAAAATTCGCTTGATTCTTTTTCTTTGATTTCCATCATCAATCTATCCATTTCCACACATTCTGGTATTTTTTTTAATCACCTTCCCCTCTTTCAGGATCTCCTTGTGCTTCCAATTCTGTGCAAATACAATTCTAGCTGCTGTTATTACATGTAGGATCAGATGTATTTCTCTGGTATAATGCCCAATAAATAGATTTCTGGCTTTAAATCAACGTGTTGCTGTATCATTTTTTCCAACCATGTATGTATCTTTGTCCAAAATTTCCTTGCCATTGGGCAAGTCCACCACATGTGGTAGTAGGACCCAGGTGTCTGGTGACATTTCCAACATTTGGCAGACTTGTCTTTAAACATCATTGCCAACTCGCTGGTGCCAAGTGCCATCTATAAAACATCTTATATAAATTTTCTTTGTAGGCTGTTGACACAGTTACTTTATAGTTTCTATCCCATAATTTTTGCCATTTATCCAGCTCTATTTTGTAGCCAAACGATCATTGTTTCTTTAACCTGTTCCTCTTCGAGCTTGCTACTTAATACGTAGTTATATATTTTCTTAGTAAGTTTTTCATCTGTCCCCATCACTATTTGATCTAATTCTGTTAGCTCTTTATAAAAACTATATAATTTAACATCTTTCTCATATCTAGAGTGTATCTGCACCTGTGAATACCAAGTCATGTAGATCCCTTGTGCACTTAATTCTTGCTTTGTTTTGAGAATTAAAAATTTAAATTCAAAATATCCTTATATCTAACAATATTTTCTAAAACCACCAAGTTTGGGTGTGTAAGTGCTTCTATTGTGGAAAGTCAGACCGGTATTTTCAGATAGTGTTGTTGCCTTATTTTCTCCCATGTTAACCATAGTGCATTTCTAACATAATGTTTTTGAAAGAACCCATGTATTTTATTCTTTCCATACTACAGGAAGGCATGCCTGTAGGTTTTGAAGAGCTGGTTAACGAAGAACAGACTTCAGCTTAACTTTAGTAAGTCTGAGTGTCTGTAGTTTTAGGGCCTTCTAGATCTACAAATTCTACATTTTTTAAAATTATTAACTCTGGTCAGGGTTGTATCTCATAGCCCTTCTGATCTCATAGCCCCTGCTTGAGCAGGTGGACAGTATGGCAAAAAGTATTTTTTATACAAATTTATCTTGTGCTCCAGCTGGGTTTCTCATTGGATTAGGAGGCACTGTTCATGGTCAGTCAGGTCTTTAAGTTATTCTCCAATTGCACTAATCCAGTGTACGTGGGATTGCTCCTAAACATTTAAAAACTTCATTAGTCTAGAATGCAGCAATGAATGAATGTAATTTAAGGCAGTGATGGCGAACTTTTTAGAGACTGAGTGCCCAAGGTGTGTGCATATGCACGCACGCTGGTCAGAGACCTGAACACCAGCTGGCTGGTGGGAGGCGGGGCATCACAACACCAGCAGCACTGCAAAAGGCCCGATCTTTTTCTTTTGTGAGCTTCTATTTCGTCGTTTGCAGGGAAACTTGTGTTTACTGGGAAATGACCGAGAGAAATGCCACAGAGAAACGCGGTGGAGCTGAGCTGGGGTGACGGTGTGTGTGCCTAGAGAAGGCTCTGAGTGCCACCTCTGGCATGCGTGCCATAGGTTTGTCACCACTGGTTTAGGGCATAAACACTGCTATTATAAGAATAGGATATTCTCATATTCATGCTACAAGAATAGCACTGGCTTCAAGAAACTGTCACTTTTAAAGCTCTATAAGGCATAAGGTCACGTTATTTGCAGGACCACCTGCCTCCAGTAATTTTTGCTTTCCTCCCTAGATTTGCAAGGTGTGCATGCTTCACCTTTTGTAATAATTTTGCAAAACATTGCATCTAATATGACCAAGGAGGTGTTAATCACTTTTGAATTAATTTTTTAACAAAAATATTAAACTATGTTTCTGTGTGTATTATTGTTAAGCTGGGTGACCATTTAAGTCTGCTTAATAAATAGCACTCCTTTCACTTTTAAATATGCCATATATATTTAAATAAGCCATGGTGTGCACAATACATTTTATAATAAAGATCTGAAAAGAACGCTAAAAACAAAATTCAAAGCATTTTTCAAAAATATCCTTTAAAAAAAAAACCACACACAAACAACATTTTTATTCTATCATTCAACATTTTTAGAAATTTTGTATCCCTAAGTTACCTGACTCCAAATGAATCTTGCAATCATACTTAAATATGATTGACACTGTAGAAGTTTGGAAATAATCAAAACACTACTAATTTCATTTGTTTGGACTCAAAGGTAAGGCTTAGTGGTAATAAAATAGGAAAATAAGTTATTATATGGAAATGCACACTCTATGAATTATTATAAAATAAACTATGTGCTGGATACTACAGCTATTATATATTGATATTCATGTATAGCTCACAGCAGGTAGCAGCATCTAGTTTGTCTTAGAAGAACTTGAAAAAAAGATAAGCAAGTCAGATCTGGTTAACAGTTCAGTTGGCAATCTACAATAGTACAACTCTCACTTTCTGAACTATGCTAAGAGTAGCTAAGAGTTAACTTAAACAAATGTCATATATCCATATTGATACAACCAGACTTCAAATTAGGGAAAGTGTATCTGATATTTAAACATGGAAACAAAATTAGTTTGAGTCTAATTATATTTAAACTCTCAACTGACAGAGTAAAATTAATTATTAATAATTAAAGTCATGTGCTACCCAAGTTTCAATAATACTGGGAAGATCATATTCTTATCAAATTATATTCAAAACATATAATTTATTATTCATAAAATCAATGGTCATGACATTAAATAGCATAACAATCATAAAAACAAAACAAATTTGTAAGAATTTTTTGTTGCATTGAACAGAGGAAATAATATACAGTACATTCATCTACTTTCATCTACTTCAAAGAGTAATTATATTGTTCTGATTCTCTAATATTCCATTCCAACTACAATTGGGGTGGATATTTCTGAATGCTTGTACATCAGAGTTCTGTGGGTGATGTAGAAAAAATATTCTGGTAGAGGGGAGGAACAATTCTAATGTACAAAATTCTGTTAAGCTACAAAAACCCTTCATTTTTCCTATTTTGTTCAACTACAGAAATGGTAGGCGATCCATCATGTGATTCTTCGATTAAACCCTTATTAAGTTGCATCTTAGATGAGATTTATACCATCTTATGTCATAAACACAGAAATGATCAATTCTACAATGTGTGATTCTCATTTATGATAGGTAGAACAAACATAAGATACTTAGATAGAGAAAACATTTTTAGTGTTATGCAATGAGAAGGGAAAAAAAGCAATAATACATAATTTTGTTTAATCTATGCTAATCTATAAATCTTTTGTTTAATTTATCTATCTCTGAATTCCGTTATTTGCTTGAAGGTATTTAATTACCCAACTAGGCAACAAGGACTCTGCAGTTCAATCCTAAAATACATACATTATTTTCTATTAGAATTTATAATTCTCATGAAGATACAGATAACAATGCCGAAAGAAGTGAATCACCTTGCATAAAATAAATTGCTTTATCCAACACTTCAGTATAATAGAACTGGTTGAATATTGAGGATTTTTTTTTACAAATCCAATAAAAAAATAAACCATTCCACTACAAAATCCTCATCTAAAATATGTTTGGGACTTTATTTATACATTTTTAGATTTGATGATTTAATATTTGAGGTTATATTCTGGGGAATTTTTGTTTCCCAGCATTATTCAATTATCTGGTTTATTTTTAGACTTACATTAAAAAGAATAGCCAGTTTCATATTTATAAAATAAAAAATAAAATGTGCTGTATTACAAAGTTGCCAGTGAATTGAAAGACAGTCCAAACTAGCATTTGCTAATAATACATAACAGCTGAATTAAGTACCACACCCACAAGCTCCTCTCCAACATCTAGGGGAACAACACAATTACAAAACTTGGAAACAAATTAAACTTTAGGATGCCTGGTAATCTGATCTCCTTGGTAACAAAGAAGTATCCTTTATAACATGACAGTCGAACCCTATAACGTACCAATGTGGTGGCAATAATGCACAACTCTTTTTAATAGATCTACTTGAACTGTAAACTAACACAATACAGTATTGGTGCAAAGTGCCAATCACTGAAGATGCATGAATACTCAATATTTGAGATATTTTTGAGATATTCCAATTTTAAATTTTTGCTTCTAGGCTTATATTTCTGACCCAGAAACAGTTGTTTCATTTGTTCTATAGTTGTTTTGTTTATTTGCACTATTATGTCCCACTCTTCAAAGACAAGGCTGCAAAAGCAGATATAAATATTTCAGAGAAAAAGTTGACAACAAAAATAATTAATCTTGTGCCCACTAAAAAGTAGGCAAACAGAGCTTCGTTCTCCTATCTTGGAAGGCAATTCCAATATTTAGGTGCCATAAATGTGTCAATATCTTGTCCGCATCAGTCACAAGCCAAAGGTGACAAAGCCCAAGATATGAGAATTCTGTGGACCCAAGCATTACTGTATCACAGCATTTCAAATCAATGGGACAACTTTTCAGGTTGTCCTCAAAAATAATTCCATATACAAGTACTGTTATGATTAACTTGCAAGTGATGAATGCTTGAACAATCAAGACAGAGCTTTACAAGAAATATACCTATCAAACATACTGAGATTCTACCAATTGAAAATTTATCAAATATAAGTATGGAATGCAGATACAATATTTGTAGTTTAGAGAAGTTAGTTTGAAACAGAATATAGAATATGCATTCTTCTTAAGAACTATGAATGCCATTTTTAGCTTTAGTTGTAAAAGTGCCCTATCTTTCAGAAAACAAGATTTATTATTATATCATCAAGAAACTACTGTTATGTCTATTAGTTCCTAATGGAAAAATCATTCTTGCCTACATTCATGTATTAGCTTACATCATACAAAACCTGATCTTGTTATTATTATCTTGTTGTCATTATTACTTGGTTCTAGACAAACTGAAAGCTAAGAGCAGAGAGATACAGCTTTCATTGTAAACATCAGTAAACAATCCATTTTACTTCCTGGACAATAACATAATATTTGTTTATGAATAATAATGAAAAGGTCAGTTTAAAAATTTTAATTACAACATTGAGTTTTCATTAAATGTACTTTTATATAAAAAGCTATTTTTAAAGCAGCACTTATTTGTCAATTAAATGTACTAATTGATATCAGATAATCAATAATCTTTGACTATGGTTTTTTTCTTTCAGATAAAAGGGGAACTATACCTTCAGCTAAGTCTCTAATTTTGAGACAAATGGAAAAGAACAATTATCATTCTAGAACAATTGCACGGTGAAAAGAGTATACGTTTGTTCCTGAGTCTTTCTCCATCTCTTACTGCTAAACAGGAGAAAGGTGTATTCTACAAAGATCAGAGAGATAAAAACAACAACTGATAAACAATGCAGACCCAATCTGATATACAAAAAAGGTAATACTGTACATGGCTATTTGCATCAACCCAATTTGTCATAGCTTTCAGCAGCTGCCTAGGCCAATCTTGGTATTCGTAAGGAGATTCTTATTATTAAAGGCAAGCACGAAATTAATTTTCTAGGAGGTAGATCAATCCTCTCTCTTCTTCTAGTATTGGAACTAAATATTTTACACAGGTTGTTGAAGAGAAAATAGCAAAAAAATAATTTCCTTACAACTCTCTTAGAACAAGGGGGCATGCAAAGGTCATACAAAACCTTCTGTACCAACCATCATGAACAGCTGGAGGTATCTGCTTTATTCTTAATAGTGTCAAGGAATTCCTGCCAAATAAACTAGGGAACACATTTCAAATAATTTTCACATTTGTTTTTCATTATTGAAGACTACAGACAGGTCAAATTGGATGATTACATTATGTTCCCTGGATTTTATATTTTTGTCTTTATGCAGAATTATTAAATAAAGGGAAATAAATAAAAACCATATGATAGAATCAGATGTACTAAACTTTCAAACCACTGCAAATTCATTGATCTATTGAGATAAAGTAGTAATAGTCATTTCTTTCTTATTGCATTTTGTATCTGTGATGATATGTCCATGTCCCTGGAAATAATCCCTACTGAAAATCTATATATATAGACGCTATATATAAAAATGGATGTATGTGTGTATGTTCCAGAATAACTCTAGAACGCCTTGATCAATTTCAACCAAACTTGGTGCACAGATGATTTAGTCTCTGGAAACAAATACTGTGGGGGTAAAACCCCTAGCACACACTAGTGTGTGTGTGTGTGTGTGTGTGTATCTCAGCTTGTGCTCATTGTGGTGGGTCAAGGGGAACTTGGTGAAACACAGAGGTAGTGGGTCATGGAGCAGAGCATGGCTTGATTGCCTGGGTCGGATCATGTGGTGTGGAAGCCGATGGTGGCAGTGGGAGACGCATAAACCTAGAGGCCATCTTTCATGAGAGGGTGAATGAGCCTCTTGCCTTCCCTTCAGAAGGTCAGTTGTGAGGTTAAAAAAGGGCGAAGCAAGAGGAAAGAAAGACGGCTTGCAGCTCACACACCATAGACATAATTCATTCCTTTTCTTGTCTAATACAGAATTGGGATAAATACCCAGGCAATGCCGGGTTATCAGCTAGTAATAAATAACACATTAAATAACTATGCATAAAACTTCATGATAAATAATAATAAGTAAAGTTGCAGGGAGAGTTCCACCAAGTAATTTAGAAAATGAAATAAATTTAAAATGTTTAAATAATATTTATAAAAATAATATTCAAATAATAATTAATAAATACACCCTCCCAGTGCCTTATGGCAATATGGGGCTTTAGCAGAGCTGGCCTCCGAGAGAAAGGTGCCATCTGAGGCTACTGTTGGCCCACGGCTGCGTAGGAGCAGCTGGAGCAATCCACCGCTGATTCTCAGCAGCGGCCTAGAATCGTGTCCCTCAGTGGCCCACAGTCTTGGAAGCAACCGTAGGCCTGCTTCTCTGATGGCCTGCTGAGAGGCAAAGGGCCTCCAGCTGAGGGAATGCAAGTGGAGACGGTAAAGCTACATCAACAATGCAAACGGCTTGGCCTGATAATTATGTTAGAGCCAGAAAGTAATTCTTCATTTTAAAGGGTCAGGATGTTTATAAAACTCAGGATTGATGAATCTAGTTGTTAAATTGTGGGAGAGATAATTCCACTGTCAAGATCAATTGCTGACTGAGTAGAAATCTGGGAGAAGGTAGGAGGAGCCTCTCCTTTTAAGCTTTTACCACTCAGTCAATAGATCTATTAATGATCCAAAATGTGGATTATCTCTTCACAATCAACAGAGAATTACCTCTTATTACAAAACAAGGCCAATAAAAAGAAGGTATCTGAAAAGAATGCATCAGTTCTGGAAAGAACAGCATCCAGAATCAGAAATAACAAATCAGAGGCTACAAGATCAATGCTGATTTTATAATATGAAATAAAGTATTTACAGAAGCAGAATTGGAAGTACTGCAAAGATCTACCCAGGACAAAACAAAAAACAAACAAACAAACCCACCAACAAAAACCTAGAAGTCTTACTAGAAGTACCCATATTTTTGGTGTATAAGACGCTCCGGAATATAAGACGCACATTAATTTTAGAGGAGGAAAACAAGAAAAAAACATCTGCCTCTACCTCCCAGCAATTTGCCTCCACACATCCTATTTTAAGCCTTCATGCATCCCATTTTAAGCCTCCATGCATCCTATTGTATGCCTTCACACATCCCATTTTAAGCCACCCTGCATCCCATTTTAAGCCTCCATGCACCCCATTTTAAACCTCCATGTATCCAATTTTAAGCCTCCATGCATCCCATTTTTGCATGCTCCAGTTTAAGCCTCCACGCATCCTATTTCCGCATGCTGGAATGGGCCGAAAATGGGATATATGGAGATTGAAAATGGAGCACACGAAAATGGGAATCAATAAGAGGCTTAAAATGGAGCGTGCAGAAGCAACATTAGGTAGCAGTAGCGATGGGCAGCAATGGCTCCAATGGGCATCAGCGATCCCCACAGCCTGGAACAGCTGATCATCAGGAGGCAGAGGCCGAAGGGTGGGGGATGGTGGGTAGGAGGGCTTTGGCAGCATTCACTGTATAAGATGCACAGAGATTTTCACCCACTTTTCTAGAGTGAAAACGTGTGTCTTATACACCAAAAAATACGGTACTCAGACTGTAAAGGTAAACTGGGGAAATCAGCAATAGAAGCCAGCATCACTACTGAATCATTTTCATTCCCAAAGCAAACACAATCTTCTCTGCCTTCTCCTTAGAAAGAGCAATACTCTCTAACTAAAAAGAGAAAAGGAATTGAAACAAAGAATAACTGATCATTTAGAAAAAACACAAAGACAACAGAATAAAGTGGCCTGAATTTCAGCTTGTTCCAAAGAAACAGCTAGCACAAATATTAAAAGATGCCAATATTGTAAAATCAAATATAAACACTAGCTCACTACAAGAAACCAACTAATGTATATCTACAGTTATAACGGAATACCTGGGATGCAAAATCAACAAAGGAGAAAAATAGCTAAACAGTGCACTATCAGAATGAAAAATCAGACTGGAAACTAAGATCTACAAGCTAAGATTAGATACAAGCAAGCTAAAACAAATTTAAGAAAAGAAACTGAAGAACAAGAAGACCAACTAATACCCAATCATTAAATAAGAAACAGGCAAGATTAAGGAAGCACTGGAAATATCAAAGCAACAAATAACTGTAGTCAGATAAAAAGCCCGGATGGCATACTATAGGCAGAATTTCCAATTTCACTCAAACCAGAATTGTTTCTACCAATCCATTAATGAAGAGACTGCCATGAACCAGTCAACACCTGACAAAGAAGAATAATGCAATAATGCACAGAATGATGAGATAACACACACAAAAAAATGCAGTTTGACTAAAGGAGATAAATAAGAATTTTAAAAACCGAAAGGACTAATAATAACAGCAGAAATGGCAGAAAAGGGGGCAAGGAAGATAAATGATTATAGATTAACAGAATAGGAAGGATCATTGTAAATTATCTAGTCCAACCATTGCCAAGGAAATGATCGGGGCAAGATGAATTGGCTAAGAATTGGTCAGGACCAGATGAAGATGAGCTACATGTTTTTTGGTCAAAACATCTTATCTGGTCTATAACAGTGCATTGCCAAGTAATTTAACAATATACTACAAGGAGATAAATTTAAAATGGATTAACATCTGGTAAACCCTACTTGATAATATAAGACCCTACAAAAGGGCAGCCAGCACTAGACAACTACGGGCCAATTGTATGGATATCTACAACTTTCAAATTACTAACTGGTGTGGTAGCTGATTCAGTCTAAGAGCATCTAGTTGAAACCAAGCTCTTTCCACCTGAGCAGAAAGGAAACTGCCCAACAGTATAGGAACTAAATAAACAAAAAATTAGCTCGAAGTGGGCAAGATAATTTTGGAAAACTGCAAGAGAAGGAAGACAGCCTTGAATGTAGCTTAGATTGGTTATGAATCCCTCCCACATAACAACTAAGTGTCTAGAAATATCAGGTATCAGTGGAAACGTCAGAAGTTTTGTGCAAAGACCATTAGCACAATAGGAGATATAGTTGCTAGTCAATGGTGATAGACTGGGAAAGATTGATATCAAGAGAGGAATCTTTCAAGGAGGCTTACTATCACCACTACTGTTTGTCATTGCACTGATTCCTTTGTCAAAATACTAAACAAAGTCAGACTATGACTATCAAATATGAAAAATTCCATATAGACAGCATTTAGCCTTCTTTGGAGGCCTTCTTCTAGATACCATCACAAAAGTGTTTTATACATTTTTATGCTACATTTTCATATGTTTAAAATTGTTATTGTATCACTATTTACTTGTCATGCCATCCACCATGTCCGTTTCGAGCAATTCCACTTGCAGTATACAAATTTGAGCTATTTATCTTCTATTTATCTTCTTGAAATGGCACTGAGGTTCTCCTGTGATAAGTAAAGGGAAAATTGAATGATAATTACTTAATGTAGAAGGATGGCAAATATTATACTCAAACATGTTCAAAATGTTATTGTAGTATATTTTATATAGGTCTAGATATTTTATAATTTATTGTAGATATAGAGTTCTATTTATAATTGCCAGTGGAGAAACTGTTTAAAATAACAAGTTAAGCTCATCCGTATCTACTATTATTAAGTTCTAACACTCAATGTAAGATATTGGTATTTTAATAAAAGGATATACATCCCACATACCTTATGGCACATTTTCTCTTCTTCCAGATTCACTTGAAAATCTTTGTTCTACATTGCTTTCAACTCAGATGGAATTAATGTGAATCAAATATATAATTCTTTCTTAAAGGAATTTATTCCAAGCAGAAGCCACTTCCTTGACTTTTAACAGCAAATGGAAACTGATCTAGGTATGAGTCATCTTTTTCAGCATTGCTGATAACAGAAAGATTTTTAACAGCTTCTGTTTTTTTATTTGTATTTTGCTTTGATGCTTGTTTCTTTCTTAATTAAATGAATATTAATGAATTTAAGTTTTTAAACTGACTCACATATGATTTTAGATTTTGAAGACAAAAGCAATTTCACCACAGAAGAAAATTCCAAGATGTGGAGTGGAGGTGCTATTTTGTGACCAATAGCTCTAGTTCTAAACACAATGAATGTTATTACCTAGGTTCTCAAATACCTTGGTGGTAGAATGTAGAAGTTATACTTAGCATATTTCAGAGTTCAATCTTCTTATTTTTTCTCATAAAAGTAGGGAAGATTAAAAAACAATAATGTATTTGGACAGGTGCAGAATAGAGTACCTGACTGAAAAATACTTGGCAATTTGCTGATTTTCAATTGTATCATCTCATTCACCACCCAAAAATGTACAATTTAAATAGGAAGTTATATTTAAATCTAAATATTCACTTCAGTCATGACTGTTATTGCTAAATATTTACCTATATCTATTTTAATCCACAGGATCGTTGCAAGGACTTTATGCAAAATGCTGAGGTAGAAAATGTATATAATCTAATTCCATAGAAGAAATGTAAGCATAACAGTGGGGAAAAACGGTATTGCAGATTTTGTCTATGACAAAATCTAATCTGTACTGCATTTCATTTACAATTGAAAAATTAAATTTATTTTTATGAACAATTATCATACTACCGTAGTTATATATATATATGTAGCCATCGATTTATAACCATTTGTTTAATAACCAAAGTTACAGTGGCACACAAAAACATGACTTATGACTTTCTCACACGATAATTGCAGCATTCTGGGGTCATGTGATCACCTTTTGCAACCTTCTGATGAGCAAAGTTAAGACAGATTCACTTAAAAATTGTTAAGTAAATCTGTCTTTGCCTTTGGCTTGTCAGAAGTTACTAACTTAACAACTGCAATGACTTTGCTTGTCAGAAGTCATTAACTTAATAATTGCAGTGATTCACTTAACAACTATGGCAAAAATTATGAAATGGGGCAAAATTCACTTAACAACTATCTTGTTTAGGAAAGGAAATTTTGGGCTCAGTTGTGATCGTAAATAGAGGATTACCTGTATTTAACAAGTCTGATCTTACATCATCATAAAAATTACTATTTGGAAACAACATTTGGAAATCTTTGAATTAAAAGCTTTTGAGAGTTGCCTCTGGCGTCAGAGACGCAAGTTTATGTAGCTCTAATTAAAGGGTGTAAGTGAAAAAACTGTTTTGTCTATTTCTTGAATAGTATCAGAAGCCACAGTCAAAGATAAAATATTAGATGACACAGTAAATGCATCCAGTCAAGATACAGTTGGGCAGCCTACAAATTTTATGAATAAATCTTTTGTCAAATTAATTCCAAGGGTGCTTACCCAGAAAGACAAATTGTCAATTTTGATGCCATTAAAGACTTTCTCACCAGGGTAGGCTAACCAATTACGCAGTGTAAGAAGTGTATGTGCATCTCTTTATCTTATATTCTAGGCTGATCAAGTATTCTTAGCAGCTATTTCATCTGTTAACTCACAGTAGTTTTGAAGGCTGATAGTGCTTATTTATTCCCAATTTTTTATGGTCTAAAGTTGCAATAACTTGTTTTCCGACAGGACTGCTTATTTGTCCTAAGACTTTTAAATGTGCACAATGGGAAGCACATAGTTAATGCTGTGACTTGTATAAACAATTCTTTCAGATAAAATCAATTTTCATTGTGTACAGGATAAGCTGCTGGATATATGGACATATGATTTGAGACTGCCCAAAGCTAATTTTGAAGTGCAAGATTTCAGACTTTATCATGCTTTATGATTTTTGTTCAAAGACAATAATCTTTATGATACTGAATTACTGTACTGCATTTTGAAGGAATCTGATTATAATGATACAAGAGAATTCAGAGTTTTATAGGTATGCAAACCTTAGATTTATACGCACTGTACTGACTTAACTACTGGGGAAGGACAAGTAATGAATAGGTAGTAAGTAACCAACTACAGCTTCCTACAGTTTTTTAATCTGAAAAACTAATAAAAAATTACTGACCAAATATGCTATCCTCAGTTTCCAACAATTTTACTGACAAGGAATTTTATTTACTGTTTAGCCCACAACTCCACACAGTTGGAATTAAAACAGTGTATTGAAAGAGTAACACTATTTTGAAAATCACCAATTATTTATTAAAATGTGGTAACAAGTTCCAGAATAAAATTGGTTATAAACCAACAGGAAGAAATAATCATAAGCCATTTCCTACAGTCCATTCCTACTATAAATTCAGTATTATATTTCAAGGTTCTTAGGAAATAAACTATACTACCAGTGGGGCAATTTCAAGTAAATAAGCAGAGAAGCCAATAAATCTGCAGACTGTAAACACTCAATTTGGTTTTTCATCCAAAATTCAAAGAATGAAAAGAAAACACACATCTTTCTACTGTATTGGTGAAAACTAATCTTTACTACATATCTGTGTATTTGTTAAATATATGATAGCTAATAGAATAATCAATAAGTGCTAGCTAATATGCTATGGTATCAATTTTATCTATTATTTGTGCAGTTCACCTTAGGTAAATATTTAGCAACACTGCACATTTTATATTCAGGGTATAGATTCCTGAGAAAAAACATAACTTCCATATTTTGAAGTATATCATATATATCCATCCTATATCCCTACTGATTTAAAATGCAATCCATTCCATTGAAATAGTGTTGACTTTTCAGTGAGAACTGGAATCGCTATAGAATCCTGTTCATGATGACTCAAAAATAAATTCCATTTTTTTTTAGTAGTTATTCCTGAAAGGGTTATTCCTGAATAAATATTTCTGGGCTTTGAATTTTAAGTCAAGGGAACTATCGATGGCTACTTGACCGTGGCTTTCATTATTTCCTAAGTCAAAAACACACCGTAATATCCAAGCGATAACGAGAAGTTTATTTATTTATTAAACTTGTCGCCCATCCGGCTGCAAGGCATCTTAAAAACAACGGGAGACCATAGAATGCACTTACCCATCAATTGAAAAAACGGCAAAAAGAGCAAATATAATATTTGGGCTTGAATTTTAAAAAAATCAATTTAAATCAGTCAATTAAAAAAAACGATGGAGAATCCCTTTCCTACCTGCTTCTAATTTCTTCCGGCTGCCGGCAGAAATAAAAAGGCACCTCGGCACGTCAATTAAAAAAAACCAACAACAACCCTACATCGAGTCACGCCTGGCAGGATACAAGCCTCTCAAGCCTCCCACCGGCGTCCCGGGGGACTCTCTAGTCCTGGGTCCTTTCGGCCTTCCCAGGCCTCTTCCAAGGATTGGCGTGTGTACGCAAGGCCTCAAGTTACCTTAGCAACCGCCTGATTTGAATACACTTGCTACATAGTCATGAGACCGGAACACTCGAAGCCAATCGCCAGCCTGCGGGAAGATGGGCGTGGCGTACCTCCGCGACCAGTGCCAGCCCCTGCGTTTAGGGGCCGCCCCTCGGCACCAATTGCCGAGAGAAGAGCGTTGTCTGCCTAAAGGCGAGCCTTAAGCGCGAGGCAGCTGAACCGTGTGTCAGTTGGCCGGTCGGTTTCCCGCCTTTTTTGTGGAGCCTTACACAAAAGTTGCGCGTGAAGACCACCTAGCATGTGTATAAGGAATACCGGCTTAATATGAGTATGGGGTTGGCTGGTAGTTGCAATGGTCCCCCAAAAACATATCGGGTCATGTATTTGTTACGAAAGTCAGTCTGGCGGGTCCTCGCCTTTTATCCTTTTCCTCAGTGGAAAGCATATTTTATAAAAGGAGCTCGTGAGTCCCATATCATGCAGCCCCCTTCTCCCTCCTATTCTGCGCCTCTGGTTCACAGTATTTTATTGCTTTATTACAGCAAAAGAGCACCTCATGAGCCTTGCACAGGTCAAAAGTAACCAAAGTGTCAAGTTACTGTGATACATGAAGGCATTCCAACAAGGAAATATACATCCAAGGTAGTCCCAAAGGTGCTTTTTCAAAGGGCAACTGGACTTGTTTTAAAACAGTTGCTTTTTGAAAAAGCACCTTTGGGACAACTATGACCTGGATGGCTGAGAATCTCCAGGACATCCATTAAGGTAGTCAAAATGTTGTATACTAATAACTCTTAACGATTTTCATCTGATAGAAGTACCTGCTCACTCTAATTCTGAAAAGAGGGCCTCCAGGACATTATATGTGTATATAAAAACAATAATAATATGAATTGTTTTAAAAACTTCATATTAAGCACTGGTAATTCTCATTATTTTTGCTTTATATTGTAGGAGTGAGGGGAAACAAGAGTTGGCTATCAAGTTTTTTTTGTTTAAATTTTCCTTTTCCACTTCATGAAATATTGGAAAACATCTGAGGGAAATTTTAAGAGATAATCAGCTGGACAGAAAGACCATTTTCAGCTTTGATCACAATTTTCTAAAATTTAATTATTTAAAGACATTGAGAGAAAATTACATGAATGTGTAGACCTTAGATACACAGGTCTACACTTTCACACTCTTACATACTATACATTTCTATCTATCTGTCCATGCATCCATCTATCTATCCATCCATTTAGTCAGAATTGTTTCCATGTTATAGTGAAGTCCTCTGGGGGAGGTATGTTGTACAACTCTTTCAGAATGTTTATAAACACAATGTTGACATTTTCTTTCTTCTCTCTCTCACTCATACTCTTTCTTGCAGCTATAAAAGACACAGCTGTAACTTGCCAGCACAATTTCCCAAAGGAGTCATAAATGCTCAGAATTATTGTCATTGGGTAGTACAAGATGCCAAAGTTTGTAGATCTATAGGCAATGCAGTTGTATGATGTGGAACATATTCCCTGCTGAGATGCAACAAAGGACAAAAAAAAATTATGCTCAGCAGTTGGAGTGCTAGATCAGTTTTTCAAGATATTAAATACATACTTGATTATTTAAAAATAGTAAGATAATGAGATAGCCCTCAGTTTCAATGTTTCATGTTCTGTAGCTGTTGATACTTTTTTTTCATTTTTTGCCAGTCCTGGGTTGGTCATAACAAAAACTGTTCTTACATTTTGTATGTACATGCTGCTATTTTGGCTACCTAGGTATCTATTTATAGAATTAGCTAGTATGTGTACTGATAGGACATCCATTTAAACTTCAAAAATTGATGGTGGAATCTTATTCCTTATAGTATAAACAAAATCAGAAACATCAAATTTAGAAATGCTCCTGATTCTAGATGAGGCTTCTTGAAATCTAGCAGTATTTTAGATAGCATTATTTTTATTTATGATCATTGACCAATCAGTACTTCCTATACCCTTTTTAGATGTCTACTAAATTATTATGTAAACAACAATAAGTATTTTTTCAGAGATTTTATCACAAAACAAAATGAGAAGGCTGCCATTGGCAAGTTTTGGGAATCCTTAGGAAGGAAAGAAACAGATCTGCCCAACAGAGCATCCTCTTTATTTGTCCATTCCAGCATCATCTTTATGGAAAGGAGTGGGAATGTTTTAATGGATCAGTCTTTCTGTACTCGGCATAAGTTGATTTGCCACCCTCTTTTAAAAATGCAATTTCTTTATTTACAAGTTTTACTAAAAATGCAAAAATAAAAAAGGAAAATACATGAAAACTACAAAAATGTAACTACTCAACATAACAAGAATAAAACAAATGAAACAAAAAGGAGGGAAACTAAATATGTCATATAGATTTCTAAATGTACCTCAGGGGGAATTTTTAAATGATTTTCTAACTTTACAAAATATAAAGTCTATGATATAGAAAAATAGAGCCATTTTTGATTAGCAGGTAAAATTGCCTTTTCAAAAACAAAGTCTCTTGAATCTAAGAATAGAACTATTTTTCCAATCTAAAAATAATTATCTTAGCAATCCCCCAGGAAAATGTCAAATTGAATTTTCTACCAAAATATCTTTGGTGCCTTCTAATAAATGCTGTAAATAAATATATGCCATAGACACACTTCTTTGGATAAAACTAATGTACTCTTATATTCAGACTTTATTTAGTTCTAGATTTAGGATTGATCCTTTGATAGATGTTGACTTAATGTGATCAATGTAACAAACATTTTTTCTATTATGTTAAGATAAAATTATAATATAAGTCAAGCATCAGTCGAAGAAAAATAAATGCTGCTAAAAATTATTATGGTAGCATGGCTGTCTACCTACTTGTACCTATACCTTTTATAACTATGTTCCATGTGAGTATGTGTGTGTGTGTATCTATGTTGTGTATCTCTGTGGGTGTATGTATAATCAAGGATGCAATATTTCATGGCATGTTTTAAGTAAAGCAACCAAAAATTTAATCATAGTACTGATAATGCTAATGTGTTTTAAGATAATTCCTTATGTCTTGGTAGAATTTACAAAAGAGGGGTACATGAGTAATGGTTTAAATCTCCAAATCATAAGGACAAATTTGTTTCAGATAAGGGAACTTTGAATGTCCAGCTGAAAATGAATTAACAAGCAGTATCCAGAAGTAACCAGAAAAGCAAGTATCCAAACCTAGTGTCCTTTCTGAAGATTTATTCCCTTGTCTCCCAGAACTCTAAACCCACAGGTCTTGTGGTTTCCTCACATGGAGCAACTGTCTGGAGCACTTTTTATAGATCTCAAGTTCTTTTCTTGTCTAAAGGATTTACAAAGAGCTGATCTACTTCTTGCTCTCCCTTCTCTCACTTTCTTCAGTTTGTCATTTCTTCCCTGGAAGTCTGCTTCTTGTTAATTTCCATATTCTATCAACTATCTTTGATTATCTGAACTTTTCAGACATGATAGGCCGGAGACGAAACCTGACCAGATGAGCTAATTCCACTTATAAAGCTACATTAACAGAAATTAAAAGTACAAACCCACCCCTTGTTGTAGCTAAGAAGCTAGGGAGGGTCTCTTCTGAGATTCTTGCCCTGCTCACTCTTCAGCAATGGATTTTGCTGTCTCTTATCTGACTGTTCCCTTGGTAGCATTCCAATCTCCTAAGGTCTTTCCCACATATCATCACAGGAGCAGGTACAATATTTCATATACTATGTTAAACTCATAATTCCATTCCAGTACATATGGATAAAAACTTCATACATTTTGTCTGGTTACATTGAAATCAAACAATCTTGTTTCTTGATACAATACTGGCATAATTCAGTTAATTCTCCTTGCAATGCCATAAGCTGCCCCACAATCCTGTCTGCCAGTAGGGATGATTCAACAATTTATTGCTGGAAAACTATATGCAACGTTCTGTTTTCTTTAAAAAGATAGTAACAATTGCTGGTAAACCACAGGGCCTCATCTTAACACATGTTTTTATTAAAGGCAGTGATCTGATCATCAGCTGAATTGAAAAGTCATTTTCATGTACAGGATTTTGAATAATCAAAATCTCAAAACATGGTTTATATTTTTCACAGCATATATGTAACATCAAGTGCTTAATTCTTTGCAAGTGGTTACATGCAAAACCTGTTCTAGATATTAAGGATTTAAGTCACGTGAACATTTTACAGCAGGATAAAGTACGCAATAAAAAAATTCAAAAGAAGCTAAACCTGAATATCAGAAATATTATACATGGAACCAAATGCATTCCAGCAGATATACAATGTGGTTCCTCTTTCTTTCTTGGTCATCAAAAGGCAAAGTAAGTAGACTTATCAAGTCTAATGCATATTTGGTAAGTGCAATTAATGCTTTATCGGTTGAGGGAAGATGGTAAATTCCCAGTTCAGTTTCAGTTCTTTATGGGAGAGAGATTATGAATCACTCATCTGAATCTGATTAATTTTGTATAATACATAAGTTTGTGTACTTTATTTTTATTAGTGGTGGGACTTTTACTATGATCTTTATCTCAGGTATATCTTTGTAAAGGCTCTTATTGACAAAAACCCATCTTCTAAATGATGCAAAGCCACCAATCTGAGTTTTACTCACCATAGCAACCGATATCTTATGATCAACATGGGCCAGGTTGCTATAGCAAAGTGCTTGTGTCATATTCTTAGGTGATAAAAGGAAGCACTTTACTTTTCACTAAAACACACATCCCAAAACGATCAAGTTTGATCCCAGAAATACCTCAGTTTTAAATACTTAAAACAACTTGTAAAGAATTGCCAGAAAAGTTTTACTGATGAACTATTTTCAAGAAGAGATAGAGGGAAGTATGGTATTGTCCTTCAAATCTTTGCTTCTCATTAAAAGCACATATTTAGACCAATTAATAGGAAGGAGGATCAATGGTTCACTTGTTAAGTGAAATCATTTTCAGTGTTCCAGATTTGACCATAGAAGAGACTGGAGAAATTTATTAAAGAAGCAGAATTTGTAGCTGAAGGAGCTTTTGGTTGTAGACTAACAGCAAAGATCTTCACATGAAGAAATTGAGAAGGAGCAGATTCTCCAATCACAATATATGATAGCAAGCTCCTTCAGCTACAAGCTGGTTTTTTAATGGGCACTATGGTCCAAACATAGCATTAATTCATCATATGGTTTGCTTACTTGTGGTTTAGCATGTTGGGGAAACACATACACTGACTTAGCAGGCATGGTTTACAGCAGGATGATAAAAGCTATAGCTATTGTTCTACAGATCTGACTTTTTAAAGAAAAACAACTAGATTTCTATATGTGCACTTATGGCCCATTAAGAGTGAGTGGCCTCAGATTGCTGCTCTGAAATATGCATGCTGCTAGGCCCTAGCAATATGAGATCAGCTTTCTTTAATCTATTCCTCTTCCTCAGGGCTGCTGTGATGTCTGAAAATCAGCCAAAGGCCAGCTTTGGGGCAGCTTGTATTTTGTTTTCTGTCCTGATCATTTTCCTTTCTGCTAATACAGTACTAGAGCTGTTAGAATGTGCTTACTTCATTCTCAGACAGCACTGGAGAGTTCATATATGACAGCCTGATTACTCAAAAGATACAATTAGGATAAAGTTAGACTAGAGTGCAACAGGATGGTGTACGTGAAAGAACATCTTCTGAATGTTGCTCATCAAATATAGTGTAGCATCTCTTGTCACTAAGCTCTGAATGGCTTTGCTTACATGCTATTTTAAACCATAACTTATTGAGTAAGCTGTAAATGGCTAGGTGCGGAACAGACTAAACTACAGTGCCCAAATGAAAGAAGCTACATTTTAGTTTAAGACCCCACCCAGTAAACTTTTGGTTGAAATTTGGCCTTAGTTCCTAAGGATTGGGAGCCAGGGCATTGTTTGCAGTGGTTTTGCTCCTTCCTGAATGGGCAGATGCAGGTGTGGAGGAGAAATTAACTCATTGATTACTACAAAACAGGATGGCACAAGGAGGTTCTTCAGTGCTAATGAATATACAAGCTGATGAGAGAAGTCATCTATTAGTTTGTGATGGTATAATCAGAACTGCAGAGCTGCACCACCATCCCGGTCCAGACATGCATTGGGAATTATAACCCAATGTCTTGAGATTGTAAATATTTTTATGGAGAGAAAGAAACAGGCTGAATCTCAGCAAGACTGAAGAGATTCACTACTCCTAGCCATCTGGGTCTCTGTTTACTCCAGTGGTGACTTTGGATGGAGTAGCACTCTCAATTGAGCCAATCTGTGACTTGGGGGTCCTTGTAGCCCATGGGTATCAACCTCACTGCATCACATTGCTGTCACATGATGTATTGTGAAGCTTTTCCCTTTGTGGAGCTGGGGTAGGCGTGGCCTGCATGTGATGCATCTTGCCCACAGGCTGCCAGTTTGACACCCCTGTTCTAGACTCGTGGTTAGATAAGACAGTTGAAGGCTGTTGTTGGGGAGCCTGGCCCAGTATTGCATGGTGTACTGGCTGTGGACTTTCCTGGAGTCCTGGAAATCTTGACTGACATTTGTGATCTTCCAATTAATTACTGCAATACATCCTATGTGAAACTGCTTTTGAAGGGTACTCAAAAGATGCATTGGCTCCAGCTGCAGTAGCTTGCTTATGGATGGATACCATTACTTATACATGATAGCAATGTTGGGGGATCTGTATTGCAAAACAATGGGATACCAGATACCATTCGAAGTGGTGGGTTTGACCTAAAGCTCTACATTGTTTGACTCCTAAGTGCCCACAGGACCATCTGCTTCCAATGGATCCTACCCACCCCGTTTGGACTATCTGGTAAGAATACTAAGAGTTCCTTCCACGAGACATTTAGGCGAGAACAAGTAATGCAGGTTTTTCTGAAATACATCTTCCTTATGGAATAGGCTTTTACCAGAAAACTGGATGGCAACATTGTTTCTGAATTACAGGAAAGCCATCAAAATAAAGCTGTTCAGAGTGGTTAAGATCAATCACTGGGAACCCTGCTATATCACATAACAATATTGAAGGGATTGATGGTGTTAATGTATTGCTATATTTGCTTTTATTTTGATATTTTATGACACTTTGTTTTTACTGTACACAAGTCTATATAGAGTGATAAAAATATAGTAAATGTACATTGTTTGTAGAAATTTGATCATATCACAATGCCAAACACTCACATTTTATCTGAATAACTAAAAGAAAAATGTTGTATTTAAAGTAGCATTTTGTTTGTACTTTATTTTGATCGTTTGACTTTTTGCAATGTTCCTACAGTATTTGATTTCACAGCAGAAAATTTGTGTTTCCTCACTTAGGTTGTGCAGTCTGGTTAAAGTCTGCAAAGCAGATAATTTACACTTTTCTTCAGGTATGCACAATATATACCATTTTTAAATAATAGCTTAAATCAGAATAACATTAAAAAATCTCCCAATTTTTTTTTTATCCTAATAACTTGAATTCTACCGGTATATATTTGATCACATACTGGCCAGTCAATTCCAAGTCAATCTTCAAAGTCAAAAGTTTATAAATGTAACAACGTCCCTCGTTTTGGAAAACGTTTAACTTTTTAGGAACCATTGTTTTCATTAGAATGCAAATTTACAATCTTCTATCATGGCTACCGGCACTCTAGTGCCTGCCCAAGATAATGCGGCTCACACAACCGCAGGAGAGGATAATGGGTTTTGTACTTCAGTTCTGGAGAGCGCCAGGTTGGAGAAAGCTGCCATTCCTTTGTGCGCTTTCCTATTTATCCTCTCTTTCAACTAGGCGAGCGCGGATTCTCCACATCCTATCCACTTCACAGCCAGCAGTTCTCTGTGCAGGCAGGGAAAGGATAACAGTGAAAGAGGCCCCCAACAGTAGGAGCAGCAGCAGAAGAACGAACACAGCGGCACAGCCAAGCTACGCACAAAAAGGGGTCCTAAAAAAAGAGGAAGGAAATGGGGGGAGTGCTGCTGAGGAAGGCCTCGCTCACAAGAGAACGAAACCCGAATGGAATATTTACCTCGGGAGGAAGCGCATCTCCCCATCCCGGCAGAGGAGGAGGAGGAGGAGGAGGAGGCTTTATGTGCCTGGAGGAAGCAGCAGACTCTAAAAATAAGCCACGCGAGGGGCGATTCCCTTCTCCCAGCTCGCTACACCCATTTCCTCCCTCCCTTCACCGCTCCCCGCGAAAGCCCAGGCCGGAGCAGCGGCAGCAACACAGCAGCGGGCGGGGCCGAGGGAGAAGGTTGCTCTGGGAGTGATTGACGTGTCTCGCAGCCGACCACGAGGTCGGAGGAGTGGGGGAGCCGCGGCCTGGAGCCCGAAGGTTGAGCGGGAGCGCCTATCAGCTGCTCCGGGAGGTTGCGAGCGACGAGTGGGCGGCGAGCGGCGTTTGGGCGTGTGCCGCCCGCCGCCTGGGGCTGGCTTTGCGCGCACACATTGTCCAAGCCGCCGTCACGGCAGCACCCGGGCGGAGCGGGTGCTTCAGTGTTGGGTGCCAATGCGGGGAGGTCGCTGCAAACACGGGGCTCCGCCGCCGCCGCCGCCTAGGTGGAAAGTTCGCCGCTGCGTCGGACCGACGGAGCCTTGACTGAAGAGAGCAAGCCGGTCTTTCTGCGGAGAGGGACGCGGAGTCTCGCGAAGGCGCTTTTTTCTTTCCAGTCACCGCGCAAACTTTGCATTTCCTCGCACGCTTCCTGGTTTTTTTTTTTTTAAATTAAAAAAAAAAACCTCTGGGAAAAAGGCAGCTTTGCTTTTCTGGTTCGCAAGGAAAACCTCGCAGGCTATCAGTAGTAAGTAGAGCTTCCTCCTCCAATTCTTAAAGGCTGGTTTGGGGCTTAGAAGCACGCTCTCCTTGAAGGTTGAGTCGCTCACCTGTGTAAGTAATGGCTTAGCAGCCCTGGGGAAGGCGGCCACGAAGCGCCTGCGGCTCTGTGGGCGTTCTCCGGTTCGGCTTCCAGCCGTTTGGGAATAGTCCAGGTGCGGGGCTGTTAATAGCCAGAGGTCCTGCAGTGGTTCACACGGCGCGCCCCAGGGCAGCCGCGTACACGGAGCTGTTAGTTGCAGCGCTTGGCTTTTATGAGCCAAAATGGGGGAGGAAAAAGGCGGGTTACGCCTTGTGGAACATCTCTGTCCCTGGATCTTGACTGAAGCCGCAGCGGTTGTAACCCGAATCTCCGAAGTGGGGGTGTAAAGGCAAAGCGTCCCCCCTCCCTCTCCTTAGGTTACATCAGCATCATCCCCGCCACCCTCGTTTCCAAGTAGGAGAGACTCGGAGGGGGTATCGGGTGGGGAGGTGGCGCTTCCCTTCGGCCAAAAGCAACGTGGGAGGCGGTCGTCGGCGTACAAGAAGGGAAGGCGCGGCGATTGCCTCTGTGTGTGGGGGGGCGGGGGGGCCGGGGGTGGAGAACAGTCTCGTGCGCGAGAAGACAAGCTATTATGGGGTGTGTCCGATTGTCAGTCGAGGGGCGACGTTAAGGGGAGATCGCAATGAGGCGGAAAGGGTGACTTGGGAATCTGCCCGGCGGGTGGGTTTCAGTCTGAAGCTTTTGGGCTCCTCCCTTGTTAATCGTCCACTTGTGAAAGCCAAAGGCCAAAGTGCAATTCCACGCAGGGGAAGGCTCTACGGCTTGAAGAAAGTCCTGGGTGGGAACGCTGTGCAAAGGGGCGAGGCGTGTCCGAGGCTGGTGTGTGAAAACCGGGTCTGCGGTGTCCCCTCCCCTCCCCTCCCTCCGCGATTTCCCGGTCTAGCAGCCACCACCACACAGGCGCTAATATCAGGCAGTGGACCGGCACATCTTGGCGCGAGGAAGTTCACCGGCTTGGTGTTTTTCTAGAGCTTGGGGGTTTTTGCTGGCCTGGAGAATCGGGTGGGTTTGTGGGGCTCGGGAACGGGAGGGTTGACCCGCCACTTGCTTGCCTGTCTCGGTTCCCAGCTATATTGTGACTGTGCTTTCTGTAAACACTTCCTGTCAAGCGCCAGAGAGGGGTGAGGGGTGGGGGTGGCGGCTGTTTAATAGGAGTGCCAGTCGTTGCATCTTCTAGAAGCAACCGATGATAATGGTGACACTTTTTGTAGCCCTCACCCCACCCCGTTTTTCCTCTTCCAGTGATGTTCTCCTTGAGCCTTTTGCCAACCAAAGCTGTAGGTAGTTCTGGGTTTGGATTGCACTTTTCTTTTTTTCTGCCATGCAGTTTAGGGAGTGGTCTGAGAGAATAGTGAAGTAAGTTTTGTTCACAGATGCAGATGCATCGGGCAAATTAAAGTCCTTGTTTGGACTTGTAAGCACAGGAATAATCTGTATTATATATAGTTTTGGAAGACTTTGAAAGGAAAAAGCCCTGAGCTGCAATGTTTAATGTGAAATGGTCCTTTCTGCCCCTTTGGGATTCTTAATCCTTTCCTCTGATCTTCTGTTACTTCCCAGCCTATAGTAGCCTTTTGTTATGATTGGGTACTGATTGAGGAGGGGTTAACATGGCTTCCTTCCTTGCTAGCTGATGCCACTCCCAGGTTTGCAAACTGTCACTTGAAAATAGGTCCTGGGAATGCCTTTTCTTGGTTAATGGGAGAGAAATCTCCAGCTGCTTGATTTCCCAGGGGCTTCAGTAATTTTGTGTTTGGTGCCTGGGAATGTTGTCTCCCCCATATCGTGTAAGCTGGCTTGTGTGTGCATGTGTGTTTGCTGCACTTTAAAACAGGTTGGTAGTACTAGAGTGTTTTAAGTATGTTTTCGCCTTTCCTTGAGCTAAACTGGAGGGGAATGTGTATTCCTTTGGGGAGCAGGTGGGAGAGGCTCACATCCTGTTGCTTAAAGGCAAGTCATTCTAGGCAACAGGATCAGTCCTCTGACCAAGGATGCACTGACTCTCATTCGCTTTGTCTCCTAAATCAGAGACCACCTGCGAGCCCCACCCCTGGAAACAGGTTTCTGCTCCACTTATGTCATGATGTTCACCCTGAACACTTAGCTGTGTAGTAGACCATCACTCAGATGAAATTCTGGAAAGGGCTTCCTCTGGGAATATTAAATGAGCCATTTGTTTAACAGCAGAGTTGGATAAAGGCTCAGAAGAAACGAAGCTACATCCCAAGTATGATTTTTTTCCTTTTTCTTCCTAGCCCCCCCCCCCCCCTCCATCTCTCGCCCATCCCTTTTTTTCAAATCAACCTACTGTTGATCCTTTGGTTGCTACAAGGACTGAATGATCAGCTTGTCACCTGAATCTGACATCATGGGCTCACCCAGCCAGATTTCATACCTGAAGAATTCAGTCTCCTGGATTCTAGCCTAGTGCCTTAACCACTAAACCAGACTGCCTCTTATATCACTAAGTGTGCAAATGAATGTACATATTCCCATAGTTCTCCTTAGATTGAGTCCCTATGTGCATCCACTAAGTGCAAAAAATGAGTTTGTTAATTGTAAATCCACTTAATTAATTTGTGAATATTGTCTTTTTGTTGACATCACTTAGAAATAATTATCAGAGAATGAAAAACATTTGGAAACCAGTTGAAAATAAGGTCTTTGGTAATGGAGTAACTGGTCATTATTTTGCTACAGTTTCATGTTGACAAACTCTATGGCAACATGAAGGATGTAGGAAATGGCTGGAAGAGTCTTGGTTCTGTATAAAAAGCACAGTTTTGCATTGCATTTTAAATCCAATTGGTAATTGACATTTCTTGATTATGAAATAAGGTATATCCATAGCTGTTGTTGAACTGAATCCTCACTTGAATTGCCTAGATAGTGAAAAAATTTTATTACTGTGGTAAAATACTGCTAAAGACTATTGCTACTAATTTTATTTTTGTACTGTTCTTTCTCCTCCAAAAGCATATATTGATATTCAAACTTAAAATAGAAAGCCTGTTCATTTTAACAGAAAAGCAATGGAAGTTTTTTTTTTTAAAGTGGGGTGATGTTAACATTTTACTTCCCATAATTTTAATGATGGATATTATAGGGAGTTCCACCCTAATATGTATCAACAATTGTTTTGTTGGAAGTTATTGTGAGTGATTAGACGTCAGATGGAAGGCATATGAAGTTATTAAATTCCAAATCAATATAAGGATATAGATTGAATATAAAAATATACAGCCATTGGTTGAACTTGGAATTATAAATACTGAGAATTCTCACATGAAAATGAAGGAATAAAAGATTAGTCAAAAGAATAAATAATAGATATATATACATATTAAGATAAATAAAATGATGAACTAGAATATAATTATAAAAGAAGACTATGAAAGAATAGCACAAGAAATATTTTTTTTGTAACCAACTGACACACTGTAAGTATAGAACTGGATGACTTTTTTTTAGTTTTATATGTTTTTATGTTCTGTATGTTTTTTGTATGTTTATCTCAAAAATAAAAAACTTTTTTAAAAAAAATTATTAAATTTCATAGGCACAAAAATACTTGTATATTTATTTGATGTTTTTATTGTTTCAATTTTTTGTGTGTTTTAATTGTAATATATTTTTTTGAATTGTAAGCTGCCCAGAATCATTGGCTGAGGAGAGCAGTTACAGAAATTAAACAACTAAATGCAAAGTTTGAATAATGAAAATTTTTTCAAAAGAAATGCTAGGAATGAATATTTATGAACAAAAAAATAAATATGTGGCTACATATTTACTGAGTTTTTTAAAAAATATAGAGGTAGAGTTCATGCATGTTCCTAAACCCTAGTTTGACTGTTGAGCTTTGGCTAAATAATAAAACCCAGCCTTTGTGAGTTACAGTTCAGCCTAATAACAAACTAAAATGTTCTTAATTAGCTGAGCTTCTATGGAAGTGAGAAATCATGGAAGGAAAAGGGAAGAGCATGAATACCACAGGTCATTCCATGGATAATATAGGGAATGAAAAATCATGTAGAACTTTTCAACCATCTTTTCTTTTGTATAATTGGTTAAAATATTGTTGACAGTATTTTACCCACAGTTATTATTCTACAGAAAAAGTTTAATTAAGCTATCATGGATCAGATGAAAGGTTTATCTGGTTTTTTGTGTTCTGTTCCTACAGTTGCCAGATAATTTTTCATGAAGTGTTCTGAAGCAGGTAGGATTGTAAAAGGACTCGTGTGGCTTATAATCCTGTCACAGGTATGAAAGCCACACAGTTTCCAATATTGGTGGTACTACACAGCTTGTAATGAATTCCCAAATTTTGCTTCCTACTACGAGGATGCATTGTTCTTCTGCCTATTGTGAATGCAGCCTTTGAGGAAAAGATGAAGTGAAGTGTTTTTTTTATTATTATTCTGAGTGGAGAAGAGAAGTATGACGTTAAACTTTCTTGCGATGTTCTTTTATTTGTCTTTATTTAGGTTTTTGCTTTAATCTGTTGATTTTGGTTGCTATTTTCTAGCACCCATATATTATAAAAGGTGCATTGATTAGATCTTTCTCATTGCATAGTTGTGATATATAGAGAGACAGACAGACAGACAGAAAGACAGACTCACACACTACATTACAAAAAGGCATCGTTATATTGCTTTCCTATTTATCATCAAAATGTAATACAGGTAGTCCTCGACTTACAACACTACACTTAGTGATGACTCGAAGTTACAACAGCACTGAAAAAAGTGACATAACTATTTTTTACAGTTGCAATATCCCCATGGTCAAGTGAGCAAAATTTATATGCTTGGCAACTGACGCTTATTTATGATGGTTGCAGAGTGCTGAGGTCATATGATCATCATTTATAACTTTCTGAGAAGGAGTCAGTGGGGAAGCCAGATTCACTTAAAAACTGAGGAAAGAAAGGTTATAAAATGGGGCAAAACTCACAAATGTCTCACTTAGCAACAGAAATTTTGGACTCAATTCTGGTCATAATAGCTGCACACGCCTTTGATGTTTTCACCAAATTCATCCACTGTTATCCTCAGAACCTGATCAGTCAGCAATCAAACACACACACACACACACACACACACATATGCTTGCTTGTACTGAATTGGTTATGCCATTTTAAGACAATTACAAGTAGTCCCCGACGTACAACCATTTATTTAGTGACCATTCAATGTTATGACTGTTGAAAAAAGTGACAACCAATCCTTACACTGATGACTGTTGTAATGTCCCTGTGGTCACTTCATCAGACTTTAGATACTTGGCAATCAGCATGTATTTAAAATGCAGTGTCCCAGGATCCTATGATTGCCATTTGTGATCTTCCTAGTGGTGTTCTGAAAAGCAAAATCAATGGGGAAAGTTGGATTTCTTTAATGACCAGGTGATTCACTTAACAAGTATGGTGATATGCTTAATGACTGCAGCCCCCCCAAAATTGGGTGTGGCTCACTGATCACCTTAGCAAAGCTGAACCTCCAGCTTAGCAGTGGAGGTTCAGGCCCCAATGTGGTTGTAAGTTGAGGATTATAAAGCTCTTTTGGTTACTTTTGCTTTTATTTTCTCAAACAATTTGGCATCAGCAAACAGTATCCATCTCAGTGGTGAAATTCAGCCTAGTTGCACCGGTTCTACTGAACTGGTAGTGGCAATGAAGTTTGGCCCCACCCACCTGCCCGGGCCCTTTCCTGTCCTATATCACCTTTTTTTTTTTTTTTTTAATTCACCTGTTTTGCGCACCTCTGCAGCCTTCCCAATCACCCGGGCTGCTTCTGGTAAGGAAAAACAAGCAGTTTAGGAGCTGTGTGGCAGCGTGGCTGACATGCTTAAAGTGTGTGCGCACTGAACCGGTAGCAAAACCGGTTGAATTTCATCACTGATCCATTTCCTTACTCAACCTTTAACTCCAGATCATTTAAGAATAATAGTAGATGTGTACTTTTTACATCCTCTCTTATCAACCATTTGTTTATTTTTTTTATCTCATTTATTCTTTAACTGGTTGGGCCTATAAGAGACATGAACAGCCATACTGTCAGCAACCACATCTGCTTATAAGCCTTGGATAACTAGACTGTATCAAGAACCTTGTAATAATCAAATAAATTTTTATAATCTATGTTTACATTCTTGTTAACATTCTTAAAGAGCTGTATCAAGATTGTGACGGTCTGCTTGTCCAGGAATTGCAAAGAGAACTTATGCTGCATCATGTTGGTTATTCATTATCAGAACTTGCTTTTCTGTATATTTTAGTTGAAAAGAAAACTTTTAGATTATGTTATATTAAACATTGTACGTCCTTGTAGCATAAAGCCAAATCTTAAGGACATACCACATTTTTTGTTAGATGGGCAATTTCATTTCATGGGTATATTCTGGATTTAGCAATTCGTTTTCTGTAAAAGCTAGAAATTTATCTCTTGTTATTACTAACTTGGGGCCCCTCAAAATATCTATTCATGCATGGACACCAGTCATAAAAATGGACAGCAGTCACAAATATGTTATCCAGCTTCTCTGTAATATCCAATACCTCTATAGCTGGTTTCCTATTTTCAATTTATTGAAATGTGGCTCTTGGCATTATTTCAGATTTTGTTCTCAAAATTTATTTTATTTATCTTATTAATTTTTGGATTTTCCTTGTATAACTTTTATGTTTTTTCTTTAAACAAAAGGACAAGGAAAATGATAATAATTTAGATAATTTTATTCATTTTCTAAAGGAACATGTTTTCACTTTATCTTTCAGCTGCCTTCATCTTCATCTTGCCATGTTTATTTCACAGTGACTATTTTGTAAATGAATGACAAAGGAACAACTGAGGAGGGAAATCCTCCAGAGACAGGAGGGAATCATAGGATGTAGAGTGAGGAAAAAGTTGGAGTTGATAGGAAATTACCCACTCTGCACCATTTGAAGAAGTATCCAAGCTGTATTCTGTAGGAAATACAGAAACCCAATAGCATCATGAAGACAAGCATGGAGTGCCAATTGCAGCCTGCAGGTTGCTCTTGTGTAAGTGGTAACTGCTACTGAAATTGCAGTGGTTCCTGCATAGGGTAGTTCTGGAGTGATTTGGGCAGTGGAGATTTTCATTTACGTTACTGCAACTTGGAATCATGCAAACTAGAACCAATAATCTATAGTCAAAAATATCCTCACTAAAATGTTTTTCCAGTCTTAAAAATAAAACAAAATCAAACAAACCAAAACCAAATATTGGAGATTGAAAAAGCACATGGCAAAAGTAAATATTCCACCAGGCTGCATGCAGCTGTCTTGTTTACAAAGAGGATGAGGCAGGATGTAGCATTTATACAAACCCAGCTCTTCATTTGCTTGATAATACTTCAGTTATGCAAAGTCTCAGGCTTAGGCTTTAGTCAAACCTATTCTGTTGAAGACTAACAAACAAAAAAGAAGAATTTAAAATGTACAAAATGTACAAAAAACATTGTCTGTGCAATATTTATAACCCCAATAATACACAGCAACTTTCTACAACCTTACTCCTAGTTATGTTGGAATACAACTTCTACCCTACTAACTGGGGGTTATGGGAGTTATAATATCAACAGAACTGAAAAAAACCAGATTGGGAGAAGATTATTTTGATATATTAAAAAAGGCAACAGGCAAAGAACTCTATAGGGTTCTTTGCTTGTTGCCTTTTTTAATATAGTCTTATATAAAACTGCATTTTGAAAGGAAGAAGTACAGTATGCCAAGGAATATAGGATTTTTATAATGATACTGTCAAAACACTGAGAATCACTTGCAGATACTTGCAACCAAATATAATACATGGGAAATATTGGAGGGTAGCTATTCAAGAAAATCAATAATTCACATTAATTGAAGGCATAGTTCCAGAAAGGTTTTTTTTAAAAAAGTCCTAAATATTCTCTAATCTGAACAGAATAGTAAGAACTGGGCAACACAGAAGCTTACACAATTATTTTCATAAATACTAGAATGGGCATTTGATTTGCTTTCTCAGCATGAACAGATATCACGCTAGAAAAAAAACAGGCTAAAATGTAATTTTTAGAATATTTGAGAATGCTGTTTTAGACTGATAATGAATTCAGGAAACCTGAAGGGAAGGTGAGAAGGACTTGTACAGATTAGCCAGACAGAGATAGAGATGGGAAGGATATGCAACAGATAAGGGTGGTTAAAGACAGAGATGGAAAGGTGCTAACAAGTGAGGAGAGTGTGCAGAGAAGATGGAGTATTTTGAGGAACTGATGAATGAGGAAAATGAGA
>JAEANM010000698.1:0-33036 GCA_017656035.1 Myanophis thanlyinensis
CCCGTCCCGTCCCTTCCCTTCCCTTCCCTTCCCTGTTTATCTGGAAGGAAAGGTAACAGTGTCTGAATACCTGTACTTCCACATTTCTGGGTGTAAGAGTGATTTGTGCATGAGTAAAATAACTTGGCATATGCAGATAAGAAATCAATTATTTTAATAAAGTGTATTATTTTACAGGTACTTATCTTTAACAAGTAATTTTTAATTCAGTTACTGCAATCTCACTTTTGTCCTATTCTTCTCTTTTGTAATCTGAACTTTAGTAGTTATATACATAGTGGCCGAGTGCAGTAGAAGATACTGCATAAGACCGTTGCCTTTGTTTATCATTTATTTTTTTATACAATGTTCACTTGAGTTAAACATGATTCATGGTGACATGTCCACAGTGTGTGGAAGTGGGCTGCCATTGCCACCTGCTGGGATTTTTTTTTTTTTAATATCCCAGTTTATCCCAGAGTCCTGGGATTTCCTCTTGGTTTGCCATTAAATATTAGTCAGGTCCAATCCTGCTTAGCTTTTGTAAGATTCATTAAGATTATCCTAGTGCTGTTAAGTGTGGAAAAATTATCTCAAATTCTAGTTCAGTTAGTTCAGGGGTGGGCAATTGTGGCTCTTTTATGACTTGTGGACTTCAAATCCCAGAATCCCTGGGCAAGGCAACCTAAATAAAATGGAGGAAACATTGTGAAGTGTAAATGTAAGGAACCCGTGCTGAATCCATTCAAAACCTTCCACTTTATTAGCAATAAAGGTATGAGGAAGAAGTGAGTGTGGAGTCTACCCAAATAGGTTAGAGAAACATACAACTTTCTTGCTAGTGGGAGTCACATGAGAAATATTCTATGATTCTGTATCTGTTGAATTACAGTCTTAATACTATATATACACCCTTCCTGGTAACTTGCTTTGATTTGTAAGGAGCAAATAAGCTCCTTTCATGACAAAACTGGATCTATCACAGACTTTTCTTCCTCTCCAGCCCGGAAGGTGACAGTGAAGAAACCGCTATTAGATGTGGAGACATTGGAAAAGGAGACAGTGACGTTTGAGCTTGAGCTATCTCACCCCAATGTATCGGGGGTCTGGACGCGTGACGGCATCCGCGTGAAGCCTAGTTCCACCTGCCAAATGAGTGCCAGTGGTTGTGTGCACAGCCTGACGCTGCAAAGGCTCACACTAGATGACACAGGGACCGTGGCCTTCACTGCTGATACTGTGCGGAGCTGTGCCCGCCTTACGGTCCGAGGTACTGGACCAGTGGAGGGAGGACCGCGGAAAAGCAACCTTAGTGCTGGAAATAAAATAGGAAAAAGCACTGCTATCATGCTCGGATTGTAATATTCTGAAGAGAATCTAGCTGGCCACTTCAGGAAACAGGATGCTAGAGTAGATGCTCTTTGGGTTAGTCCTATTTTCCAACAGATTTAATGTCCAAAACTCAATGTACCTGCTGAGCAGAGCAGTTTTGATAGCAATAGCAGCATGAGAAAACTGGGCATGGGAAGTAGGACAGGTAGTGCAGATAAATTGGTGTCTTTCAAACTAAGGATAAGGGATGTGAATTGGTGTGGTTTGACTAAGCACCATCTCTTGAAGACATTTAATCTTTTTAATCTCCAAAATAGTGCGTCTTCAAGCTACTGTTAAATGGCACAGCTACTATTTAGTGGCACAGTGGTTAGAATGCAGTATTGTAGGCTAATTCTGCCAACTGCCAGCAATTCAGTCTCATCTACTGAAGGTTGACTCAGCCTTCCATCCTTCCGAGGTCGGTAAAATGAGAACCCAGATTGTTGGGGGAAATTTGCTGACACTGTAAACTGCTTAGAGAGGGCTGTAAAGCACTGTGAAGCGGTATATAAGTGCCATTGCTGTTGCTATTTCTGTCCTTGCAGAGCCACCAATTACAATGCTGCGCTTGCCCCAGGACTTGGGAATTCCCGAGACAGGCTCAGCTACCTTTGAATGTGAGCTGTCCCGACCCCTGGCTGAGGTGAAGTGGTACAAGGTGAGGGTATTACCTCTTATCAATATCCCCCACTTCCTTGATTTTCTCTATAACTGCAAGAACGGGCTTCCTGGTTTATTCAAGGGAACATTCTTGATTAATACGGTCTCCATGTTCCCCCACTCCCCTCTGTGTCCTCAGAACCACCTGAGAGCTGCCCTTTCTCCACCTTTCCTTCCTCAGATCTAAAACAGGCCCTGTTCTCTATGTTTTTAATAGGCTGGCAAGGAGATCCAGGTGAGCCCCAATTGCCGCATATATTCCGTGGGGCGTCGGCGTCTCCTGCAACTCAACCATTGCAGCCTTGAAGATGCTGGCGAATATATGTGTGATGCCGGTGACTGCTGTGCTTCTGCCAAACTGAGAGTCTTTGGTATGGATGACTTGGGATACAGATAAGAGCAGACTGTATGTGTGTGTGTGTGTGTGTGACGTGTGGGATGGAGCTCCCCATACAAAACATTCTTCCCTGTCACATTCTGGATGAGGGCAAGGGCCCTTTTGCTTTTCTGCTTCCCCGACTTTTGATTCTGGTGGCCTGGAGCAGGCTCGTGAACATCCAATGCACAGTGTATTGTGGTGAGTCAGAAATCTTCTTTAGACTTGCAAGGCTTCTACAGAAAGCTAGATGGGAAATGAGACCCAATGAATATTTAAATGGGTTTTAGAAGAGATACGTAATGCATGGTTACTAGCCCACTCACTAGATAGCATCTCCATGTATATGCCTGAAATGGTAACTTCATGATCAATAAAAAGGAACACGGCTTCCTGGAAACATCTGCCTGGCCATTCTTGGAAACAGGCTATGAAATAAGGATTATTATGGGTATTTACTCTAAGAGAGAGAAATTTAACCAAATACTTGTTGGTAAACATCAGTATTGCCAGAGAGCTCTTTTTGTCCTATCCTGCTTGGGGCTTCTTAAAAGTAGGTGGCTGGCCATTAGGAAAAGCAGAATGGGGCAGTAGATGAATGTTTCTCTTGATCCAGCAGGAATGATAGAAGGAGAACTGTGTCAGACTATACTAGCCCAAAATCAGGAGGAGTTTGACAGCACTTTTTTCCCACCAACATATTTTAATAAAAAGCATAGCTTTTGCGTACTACTGCTCATTTCATTGGGGCACAATGAGTCAGTGGTTAAAGACATTGAGTTTGTCAGCTGGAGAGCTGACCGTCTGGGTTCAAGACCCAAGCTCCATGCAATGGGGTGAGTTCTCCATTACTTGCCCCAGTTCCTGCCTACCTAGCAGTTTGAAAGCATGCAAATGCAAGTAGGTTAACAGAGATACCTCTTGGGTGGGAAGGTAGTAGCCTTCCACATACCTTTGGTAGATAGTCACGTAAATGTCTTCGGACAACGCTGGCTCCCTTGGTCAAGAAATGGTGCACAGTGCCCTAGAATTGGACACAGCTGACAGGGAAAACTTTAGCTTGCTCACTTCATCAGATGCACAAGCTGATTATTAAACTGATGGAGAATTTAAGCATTCTTTTAGGATTTTGATGAAATAAGAATGAAGAAAGCATGAGTATTCAGATCCAGGTTACATGAGACAGACTACAAGTTCCTCATCAATTAGCAATTGCAATGGGTTTAAAGCCCATTGTCCTTGATAAAATCTTCTGAGATAGCCTGTAACCTTTTGATGAAGGTGAATTTTTCAGCCTCTCACCCAATAATATTGGCAATAGTGTACTGTAGTTTATCATAAAACAGCCATTTTGAACTCTATATTCTGGTGTTCTCAGAGTGTAAAATGCTCTGCTATTACCTTCTCCTTGATCCAGCAGAGCTCTTGCTATGTTCTTGTGACTAGATTACAGCTGTAGCTCTTACCATCTTAGATAATGTGTTTGTTTCTCATCGTGACTTGTGATATATTTTTCATAGCTAGTGACAACCGGGGGAGTACCGTGATCAAGAGTAGAGTTTTAATTGAATACTTTCAGGGAATCCACATGAGTCCAAATATCGTTTTTGTAAAAAGTTCCAATTCTAACTGTATGGCCTTTCTCGCCTCCCCCCCCCTCACCCCCCCCTCACCCCCCCCAGAACGTCAGGTCCAGATTGTGCGAGAGCTGGAGGATGTCCGTGTGCAGGAGAATGAGAATGCTGTTTTCATATGCGAGGTGTCCATAGCAGAGGTGAAAGGTGAATGGTATCATAATGGAGAGAGACTCAAAGTCACCAGCACTGTGAAAATACGTCAGGAAGGTAAGTGTACCCTTTCATTCTTGCCATGGCAATAGATGTGAACTTTCCTGATTAGAATACAAGGGGGAAGAGGAAAAAACCAGTTATATTGGACAGTAGATGATAAGAGAAATGAAGCAACAGTCCCATCTGAGACCTTAGCTTGCACAGAATAGCATAAACATAGCTGGAGTTAAACTAGGCTTGGATTGTACTTGTGGCACGCTGACCCAAACATTCTTATCATTAGTAGGAAATACTCTGTGTGGCATGGGTGGAACTAAGGCTGATAGCATCTTCTCTGTTGTACTGAAATGTGTATGTAAAAACTGTAATAAAATCAACATTGGGCAGTGAAGGTTATGTGAGGCCCATGCAGTGAAGATCAAGGTAGTTGCAACTTGGAATATAAAAGGGATAAATTGTAAAGAACATGAATTGATGAAAGAGGGAAGGTGTGAAAAAAAAAGTAGAGACTGGCCTTAGGGAGCAGAAGAGAACAACGAACCATTAAAGGAGATAAAAAGGCAAGTTGTCTTTGGGAAAGCAGAAAGTATGAGAATGAAACTCAAAATAACCCCATGATTTTGTTTAGCCAGCTTTTAAGACTCTTGTTATTCTAACCTATAACAATAGGAAGGAAGGAAGGAAGGGAGGGAGGGACGGAGGGAGGAAGGAAGGAAGGGAATGGGTGTAATAGATTAAGCTTTGTGCCAGGCATGAAAGGTGCAGATCAAATTTTTGTTTTCTAGTAGGTCATTGAGAAATAAAGAAATCAAAGAAAATCTGTTGTATACTGTACCTGTTGTTTTAGACAAAGTTGAAAGGTTTGAATTATGGATCCACAAATAATGAGCTTAAAATTAGTTGCTTATTATAATAGGAACAATGTATCATGGCAATAATGCAAGTTTCCAAATGAATAAGTAAATGTTTCAGCAATACCCTAAGACATAGTCAAGAATGTGCGATATTCCCTCAGTTGTTTCATGTATGGATGGATAAATGCATGTGTGTTGTTGTAAGAACTTGAAAATCCATGACCTAATGTATGTAGAAAATGCTATGTTGTTGGCTAAGAATCTGAATTATTTGCAGGGAATGTCTTCTATATTGCAAGAAGCATCATGGTTTTTAAAATTAATGTTTTGGAGACTTGGATGAAAGAGAAAATGGAGTGAATATTCGCAGATTGTAATAAATGGCAAAAAAAAATAAAAAAAATAGAGCATGCTGAGGAATTGTGTATCCTGGTAAAAGGTTCCTAAATTGTGTATCCTGGTAAAAGGCAATTTTAAGATGTGTAAATGCTACTAGAAGAGTGATGACTGGTATGTGGTCCATTGCAAGGAATGAATGCTTATTGAAAGAAACTGGCTATATATGAGAGCATACTTCTGTTCAGTCTTGATGCTGCTCCCCTCACAGGCCTATTGGGGGAAGGGGGGGGGAAACCTGACTGATAAGATTGCCTAAGCCAAGTATGCAAACTCTCTTGCAGCCCAAGCTCAAGTGGACCCAGAGGGAAGTGTCCAAACAAAGGGCAGGAAATGAATCTGCCTATGAAAACAAAAGAAAAATAAAATATTGGTCTTCCAGAAGAGTGGTAGACATATTCTTACAATCAGGCAAGATGGAGCCTATAAGCAGATCAACAGATCTTCTTCCTACTTCACCCTGTCCCCCATTCAGTCAACTAAGGATATTTTTGGAACCATTTCTTCCGAGAGGATCTGACCCATTTAAGGCATTTTTCCTAGATGAAACTTCCAGTTGTGGCTCATTTCTGGGACGTAAGAGAGATTGGAGCCAGGCAGTGTTGCTTCTGTGGGGTAGCCTCCCAAAAGGGTGATGATCAGCTCCCCAAATATAGCCTTCTGGAAGCCCAAGTTAATTCAGGGGCTAACTGTGGCACAATTAACACAGGAGCCTTTGTGTTTTGACTTTAATATAACTTTAACTTAAATGCACCATGGATGCTTCATTGTTGTTTCATAACTGCTACAAACTGCCAAGGGTTTTGAGCTGTGGCCTTTACTTAAATAAAATAAATAAACAAATACATCTCTTTCCAGTTTCCTGGAAAAATGGCATTTGTTTGGTGTAGCAGAGACCCTTGTACACCAAAAGGGGAAGAGCTGAGTATATGTGCTGTTCTTTCAGGAAATATTTATTTCCTTACCAGAAACAACAGCTAAATGGCTGTGTGAGTCAGGTGTCTGGTCTTTTTCACATCCCCAGTCAAAATACCCATGGAAAGCAGTACCCAATAACAAACGAATGGGGAGGTGGTATGTCTGCAGAAATGTAATTGTCTAACAATTGGTGGACAGATCCTGGTGTCTTGTTTTTATTATCAGACGCATCACAGATTGGTCTGTAACTCTCTATCAGACTCATCACAGATTAGACAGCCACTTTTGTATGGGGCAAAAACAGAAAACATTGCTATGACAGTGAATCAACTAAAGGGAGTTCTGGATGCTTTCAACAGGCTGTGATTGTCACAGAAACATTGTTAAGAGGATAGGTCAGCAAAGTGTACACATGCTGTGATATGTGACAGATGACAATTTGCCCATAGATTAAAAACAAATTGGGGAAAATGTCATCTGAGCAAATAACACACCCTCCTACTTCAGATTGTAACAATGGTAGAACAACTGAATGCTCTCAATACTACTCTCAGTTTTGTTTTTTTGTTTTTTTCTTTTCAAAAAAGCTTAGCTCCAAACCCTTATTATTACAAAAACAAGACTTCCAAATATCTGGGGCAATACCTGGAGAGAAAGCAAAGTGGAGGACAGTGAATATCCTGAGAAAATACTTGTGTGGCTTTTTTTTTAATGCATTCATCCTTTGGAGGGTAGTTTGGCTGCTTAAGGAATGACGCTAAAGAAATAAAAACGATAGATCAAAGAGCCAACTTGAAATTAGTCTCACTGCATTAAATACAAAGTTATTATTTTCGGTCCTCGGGGTAAGCTCCGAAAAATTAATTCTGCACATTTCAGTGAAGTCAATCAAAATGAAGAAAAACAAGTTTTGCAGGAGGCCATGTTTGCACACTACTTAGAGCACAACAGGATAGCATAAAAAATCAAGGATATGAATGAGCAACTTGCGGCCACACGTAATTTTGCTTGCCATTACCTCTGCGAGCTTGCTTGTTCCTTTTGCTTCAAGGCAGGTGATCAAAGGCATTACATCAATGTACAGCTCATTCACATAACTTCAAACCTCACATGAATGGGGTGCAAACTTCCCTGCTTCCAGTTTTCTGTTTAATTATCGGAAGAGGAATAAAGGAAAGACATAATTAAATAACAACACAGGGTTAAAACAAGTCAGGATGCATAGGATAGGCCTGATTTCATATGGTGGCTTCTTATAAAGCATACTTTCTTCCCGAGGATGGGTTCACATCTTATTCTAAACAAACAAACCCCCCCAAAAAAATCTGCATTGTAATTGTTATATATATAAAGCGGACTTGTGATTAAAGAACCCACTGAAAAATATCTTGAAAGACAAGCTTGTGATTCCTTCTGTAATGGTATTTGGGAATGATTTTGAAAGATAGGAGGAAAAGTCACAGACTAGAAAACAGGTAAGAAGCAGCCTAGCCGCAGAAGCAACATCTCAATAGGGACCCTCTTTCCCTATTTCTTGGGTTATACAGTAAATGATGCAGAAGGAAGCCCAATTTCAAATTCACCAAGAGAGTGATAATCTAACATTGAAGAAAGGGGACAGAGATGGAGAGGATAGGAAAGGGTTACTGAATGGCAGAGACTCTCTACTTTCAAAAACATTTTATCGCCCATTAGGCCTATCTATCAATGAGCATTATGACTCCCCCTCCCCTGGCTGCCCCCTGATTCATGGGAAGAGATATCTGAAAGAAGCCAAGCCTTGCTTTCCATCCAGGAAACTCTTTTTTCACTCTCTGGTTGAAATGTTGACCTTGGACTGGCAATGGGGGAAGAAGCATCTGCCCTTCAGCCCAAAAAACCCTGGAAGGATGGTGAAAGATGTCTGCTCTAGTTTAGAAACTAACCTTGATTGGGCATGGGGGTGAGAGTGAAAGCCGCATCTGCTAATCTTCAGCCTTGGCTTGGAACACGTGTCTCTCTTCTTTCTGATTAAACATACACCTAACTCTCCCTTGGGTGACTTCCCACTATTTTTTTTTTACTCTGTGCCTTGCTTTCAAAACAACAATGTTGTGGGGGGACAGGATCACACCATAGGCAATCGCTACTGATCTATGCCAGGAGTGGGCCATTATGGCTCCTTCATGACTCATGGACTTCGATCCCCAGAATTCCTGAGCCAGCCATGCTGAGGATGGCTGGCTCAGGAATTCTGGGAATTGAAGTCCACGAGTCATGAAGGAGCCATAATTGCCCATCCCTGATCTATGCGGTTGTAGTCTACATTTATTTAATTGCAATAGGATGGGAATCATTTGGATTTGAAAAGCGTGGTTTAACAGCTGGGACAAAAGCCACAAAGGCTGTCTTTTCATCCGTCAAAACAGCTGTTATTTACTAATACAAATGTATCAGTATTTGTAAACCCAGACAAACCTTTCATTACTTCTGTGAGCGAGATAGAGCCACCAGCATCCTGACACCTTCTATCTTTCTAGGCCCCCTCATAAACCCTCACATGTCTCATCTTAACAACGGCAGAAATTCCTCTTTTTCCTTTTTCCACCCCATCTCCCCAAGGAACCCGCCACTTTCTGCTTCTGAGCTCTGCCCACCCTGAGGACACAGGCCAGGTCCGCTTTGTGGCCAAGACAGCTGCTTCAGAAGCCAGGCTGGAAGTAGAAGGTAAGGAAGCTACTTCTCTGTTGGGTCCGAGGTTAGCTCTTTATGTGAACACAGAGGGAAAATCTTGAAAACATATTTGTAGCAAACTTCCCTCTCCTGTAATCTGCTTTGCTTTGATAAGTGTAGAAATTATATTACTATACACAGCATATTATGGTTTACTAAGGGATAGAGAATTATTAAGAATTATGGGGGTTGGACTAGAAGGCCTCCAACTCTGTTATTCTGTTAATTATATTTATGTAGCAAAATGAGAAAAATAGTGTCTTGTTGCTATGATGCATCATGATGAAAAGATTGGAGCTTATGGTATGATTCACATTCATCCTTTTTACAAAAGCCTCACGATTCCGAGGATGTCTCCGTGTGTGGCGGGTTATTCAGAATGCATTACAAGGAACCAGATCTCCTTTATTAATTTGCAAAAGTGAGTCAGGGATCAGGAAGTGAGACGCCAACTTCTCAGAGCCTTTGGGCCTGCTCTTTCTACAGCATTGCCGATTCGCATTGTGAAGCCGCTGCGGGATAAAACTGTACTGGTGCGTCACAAAGCCACCTTGGAATGTACAGTGTCTCAGGCTCGAGGACGTGTGCGCTGGTTTCGGGGTGACACAGAGATCTTTACCGGGCCAAAGTATGAGATCTGCAATTTGGATTGTTACCGAACTCTGATCATTCACTGTGTGGAGCCTGCAGATGAAGGCCTGTATACCTGCGATGCCCTGGACGATCATTCCACAGCCCGCCTGCTAGTGGAGGGTAAGGGTGTGAGTACAGTGAAGAACAACAGGAAGGGGAGATGGTCTATTCCAAATGAGACAATGAATGCTATGGAGGAAGGATTAGTAGGAGTTGCTGACCGGCAACAGACTGAGAAAGCCAAAGAGGCAGAAGTGGAACTAGAATTAGAATAAAAAAATTGTGACCTACAAGCTGCATGGCAGAAATCCCTTTTTGGCAGTTTCTAGTGCCCTATTGACTTCACCATCACATTTTGGTGACACTGCCCTAAACTTGGCATGACTTCTCAACTTTTGAGAGATCAAATAGAAGACAGTGGTAGCAGAAGTCCTAAAATAGGATTTGAAAACTTTAAATAAATGTGTGAAGATTCTCCCCCAACACCCCACCCCGGCATGCCCCCCCCCCCAAAAAAAAAACCCCTCTCCCTCCTCTTTTGCATGATGTACGGTAGTTTACTTTCTGCCATTATTCTTTCTATTGCAAGTCCTCCAAAATAAAAAGCTGTGCAGCCATGAAAAAGAGTTCCTGGTTTAGAATCTCATACCAGGGTGCTTCTTTTATTATATGTTCAGCCGAGTTTGCTTTTAATACCTAGGCTGAGCTGTCTTTTTCATACAAGAACAATAATCATCCTTTCTTCAGTTTTTCACCTTTGCCTTGTTACTCTAGTTTTAACACAATGGAGGAGGAGCCACATTGTTGTTGTTGTCTGGTACTTAAAACTGGACACTTGCTCATCCATGGCAAATTTCCCAGCAATCTGTTAGTCCACTTCAGCTGGGTTCTTTAGAGCAGTGTTTCTCAACCTTGGCGACTTTAAGATGTTTGGACTTCAACTCCCAGAATTCCCCAGCCAGCTTTGCGAGTAACCATTTTAGAGAGTGGTTGCTGTGTCTATAGATTTTTGTTGTTCTCTTGTGTTCCAGCTGAGGGGATCCAGGTGGTCCAGCCTCTGAAGAACGTGGAAGTGATGGCTCCTTCCGAGGCTTGGTTTGAGTGTGAAATATCTGCCCCTCCAGACTTCACTCCCCAGTGGAGCCTCAATGGGGAGGAGCTGCAGCCTGGCTTGCAGGTGCAGATGGAGAGTGTGGGACACATCCATAAACTGAGGTTCTGCAGGACCAGCCCTAACATGAGCGGGATGGTAAAGATTACTATTGGTAATGCCCGTTCCAAAGCCCATCTCACAGTGCGAGGTAAATATATCTGATGGGTTGTTTGGATGGGTGAAGGGAATATGTGAAATTTATTAAATGTTCTTTTTTTATGACCTGATTGTTAAGACTAGTCTGAGCCTTGGGAAATAACATGAAAAAGGGATTACATCTTTTATGGCTTGCACATTACCATAGACCCATGATGGCAAACCTATGGCACGCATGACCCAATTGGCATGCAGATCCATCTCTGCTGGCACGCCAGCCATCGCCCCAGCTAATCAACTACTCATGCATGTGTGTGCGCAACTCCCTGCGGAACTGCGTATGCACATGAGACTCTGCACATGCACATGTGACTCCTGCATGACTGTGCATTCGTGTCTCTTCAATGTGCGCATGCATGAAAGATACGTGAATTGTGCACACTCAGATTTGGCACTTGGTGCCAAAAAGGTTTGCCACCACTGCCACAGACTTACTTATTGATCAAAGATGACATGGGCTATGCACTTGGCCCAACAAAAGACTGAATTCAGAATGACAATCTCTAAATTTGACATTGATCTACTATTCCTAGGATTCCTCAACACTGGCCATGCTAGCTAGGGTTGGTGGGAATTACAGCAACCCTAGAATATTACAGAATTACAGATAGACTAGATCCCTATCCCTGGGAATATACATTTGAAGGAAGAGGAAGTAGTTGAATGGTTCCTCGGTCATGATAGATTTGTCTGAACCATTGCTGGTTGTTGTTTTTTTACAGAGTGCTAGCATCCTGAAAGTCCTGAATAGAGTGGAGCAAAATTTAACCTTGGAAAGGCAAAGAAACAAGTTGGACACAGTTGTGTGAATAATCACATACAAAAAGACAAGTCATCTTGTCTTCTTCCTCTTCTGCATGACATGGGAAACACGTTCTGCTTTATTAAATGTTCTTAAGTCCTACTTTAAAAAAAAATGTTGCATTTGGTTGATATGATGATCTGCTGGTCCTGGATCAATGGGGAAAAGACAAAGCACTGGAACTGTATTACCTCTAACTTTATATTTTCTTCAATGAGTCTAATTTAGACCAACTGAATGGCCAACTACTCTACTTTCTTCTCCTCACCCAATAAAACTCACTTCCCCTCACAGATGCATTGAACTCATGGTATGTACTGCATTCTCCTCTCCTCCTACGTTCTTCATATAAAGCTGCAACAGGCTCAACAGAAGGTGGTCTGCCTAGATATGTCCATTGTGCTGTATACCTTTATGTGTATTATCTGTATTTCTAAACCCCATTCCTTAAAGAAAATCTGAAATCAAAACGAGAAAAGTATTCCTTTGGAGGAAAAACACAAATGGATAATCTAAAGCAATTGTCTGGGGTGTGTTATGCCTTTACCAATAAAATAGGAAAACTTCAAAGGAAAACTCCAGAACTTCAAGATTGCTCTTTAGATATATCTGCTACAAATATTGTTTCAAGATGTGGGTTGACTTCATTCTCCTTCCAAATTAAGCCATAACTCATCTCCAGTCCTACCTGCATAGGTAAGTAACATGGCTTAGTTCGAGTTTCAAATCAAATTTGAATTTGATGCCTGTAGCACATTCATCAATGGAAGCTCTACTCCTAAAAGGCTTTTTTTTTTTTTTACTTGCGCAGCCACAGCCTGGCAGCGTTTGGCACATATACAAAAAGAGAGAGACAAAACAAACAAGAGTGCAAAGTTTCTGGGGTGACAACAGTGATGATCGGTGACAGACACATGCAGTTTCTCAATGGAGAGAAGCCTTGCTGGATCCTTATCTGCCTCCCCTTTAAAAAAAATGGCTGATGAATCCTCCCCCACCCCTTTCCAGTTTCCAATATTTGGAGATATTGAGCAAGCCCTAGCCCCAGAGACAACAGTGGAAATCTAAACTGAAAATGTGGGACCTGCTAAAGTTTGTCCAGCAGTGCAGGGGAAACATCTCTGTCTCTGTTCTCCCCCCAGTTTGTGAGACTAGATAGGCCGAAACCATGTTTTCCTATTTCCTTTTCCCTATCCAACTTCTGGATCTGGCAAAACTCTCCAGCCCAACTCTTGGTTCAATAATAAATTAATACAAATAACTCTCACAAGACTATGTACATGGGTTCCCCCCACTCCAGCTCCATTATTACCTCACTTTCTTGCCAGCATCGGAAGTGAAGTGGGGGGGAGGTATCCAAAAATGTTTGTTGCCTGGATACCAGTCGCATGTCCTTATCTTCTCCAGTGCCACCACACGCACACAGACTCACACTCACGCTTGCATACTTTAACAGTGACAAAGCCCAGCCCAGGTTGCCAATCCCCACCCTCCTCCCCTTCTTCCTTGAGTCACGCATTTAAACAGAATGCCAGGCACTGGTACGGGCAAGGGGCCCAGGGCCAGAGGGCCCCATTTCCCTGAGCTGGCTAGTTCCCCCACCAGACTGGAGTGAACCGAGTCGTAAGCTTCCACTAAGAGTACACCATGGCACCTGTGCCCTGAAACAGTCCTTCGGGTCAGTGCATGCAAAGACAGTCTGTAGGGCAAGGAAGTTGTGGCAAGGGAGCACACAACCATCCAACAGTCCTTCCTTTTGAGGCCCGCTCCAGAAGTGATGGGTAGGAAAAAAAGTTGCCATTGCTTATTTGTGGGGGTTGTTCCAGATGAGTAATACTTTCTTTAGTGGCTTGCCCCCACCCCACCCCACCCCACCCCCACCCCCGCAAGTTCTGCATTTCACATTCCTGACCGGGCGTGGGTTACAGCCAGATCTCGCTTCAGCCCTTTGCTTCAAGCACCTGCTCAAACTCCTTCCTTACCCCTTTGTTGCATGATGGCTTAGAAGCACTAGGAAGAATTACACTTATGGTTAGCAGTTTGAGAGGTGTTGAAATATGTCTGCGCATAGGTTGCAAATACCAGTGAAGAATGTTCTCAAATCCTGGTGGTAACCAAGATGTTAGTTCTAGCCACGTGGCTTGGCCCAGGTGACCACAGGAGACAGCACTTGTACTTTGGGGGAAGTGCTGATCTACACTCTCATGGCAGGGCCAGAGCCAGTGGTCAGGGGCACAGTGGAGCCACAGTCATAGTCTATGTCAATGGCAGCATGAGTGTTGGCCAGGAGGCTGTTGAGAGAGGAACCTGTCTGCCGTTCTCGGAAGCTCTGTATGTAGCTCTGGGAAAAGAAGAAGAAATAATTTTTAAATGATTAAAAAAAAATTCATATCCCCATTTCTCGTTAAAATTTTACCATATGGAGGAACTGGCTTTGCTATCTTGTTCTAAAGTACTTTGGGTAAATCCAGCTTCACCTCTTGATCTGCTTGGGAGAAGGCATGCATAATCTCTGAGCTATCGCTAAATCATTACAATACTTGCTATCACCTTCTACAGCTGCTAGAGGTTTCACTCATTTTACCACTTTAAACAAGTTGCAATTTGCTGTATTTAGGTACTGTACTCCAGTAGCAGAAGGGCCACAAGGGCTTGTCATAAGAAAATAATTCTCCCCCTGCCCCATTAGCACAGATTACAAAAGCGTCAACAAACATTGGCTGACATAATTATGTATATTATTATTAGATGGAAAGCTCACTACATATACTTGGAGGGAGGGAGGGAGGGGTTCCTTATGATAACACTATTGGTAAAAAGCAGACATTCCTCTATGGTTAAAAATAAATTGACGAGTTAGATGCTTTTCCATTCCTGTCTTCCAAATGCAACCACCAAAGCCACAATTGGAATGTGTTTTCTCTGAACATCTTTTCTTTACATATGCAACTCCTCGATTAGTGTGAAGGTATCAATTCATAGGCAGCCAATGGGTCTGGGATTTTCCCATTTGTTTTTTTTCCTCTTACATCTCAAAAGAAACCCCAGCTAAATTGCCCGGGGTGGGGTGGGGCAGGAAATCAGTAGATGCAAAAACGCATCCATGCTGCAAGAAAAAGGTACCGAAAAAGTGAACTAGGAGCACACTCTGAAAATACTTCACAAATAGCAAACAGGATGGAGGAAATACAAGAGGCCTGGAAGGAAAAGAATGAGAGACAAGCTCACTTCCTATAGCAGCTCCTTCCACCCTATTAATGGCAATTTTCGGCTGAGATTCCTATGGCCCTACTGCTATGTAGGAGGTCCCTGGCATTTACTTACTGGGGAGAGCACATCCCCATCAAATCGACGCACAGGATTAGGCTTGCGGCGGTAGGCCGGCTCAGGCGGATGGGCCTTATGTTGCAGGTGAGGGTGAGGATGCGGCCGTTTTTTCTTCTTTTCTTTCCGCTCTTCCCGCTGCTTGATCCGCATCAACTGCACACGACGCTGCTGCCGACTGATAATCACTATTGGGGAAGAAGAGCGCAGTGTGAGACTCCACAGGACAAAGGGCTGGCCCCCAATGAGGGAGCACAGCCATTTTTTGAAATGAAAAGGCAGATTTGACATCCAATAAAAATTATGTAAATTGATGATTGACACAGGTCCTCAGGCATTAGTTGGCATGACTGAGGAAAGGGCTTTTATTCCCATAAGTTGGGGACCAGGTAGGTGGGTCTCTTTCTGGGATCAGCCACAAAATGAGGAGACAGCCCCACTAGCAAAAGCTTATCCTGGTTAGGTCTTCTATCTTCACACCATAATCTCTAACCATTCTTAAACTCTGCTGGAATTATATGGGGAATCTTTAATGAATAAGTACTGTTTGTGCACATTTAAAGTTTAGGGAGAAAAGATATTAGGGATTTACATGGAGGAAATGGATAGAAAAAGAATTAAGCATATTCCACTGTCACCAGTATCAACTGCATTCTCCTAAAGTGCGTTTATAAAAAAAGGATGACAAGTCGCAATTATAGCTACTTGCACGTAATAATGTAGCTTAGTTCTCAAAGGCAAATATATGGTCCTGAATATAGTCTGAATAAAAGTTTTAAAATAGTAATTAATTACTGTAATTAATCAGTTAAGCTTTAATCATATATTAAAGTTTGTTCCAAATTAATTGTTGGGTACTATGTGAGGAGGACTCATGCATATTTCAGAGACTCATGCATATTCCAAAAATGGCATTTCTTCCATTTGATGCTAATAGAAAGCACATATACTGCCTTTCAGGATGAAATCAGCGTGACTTTCTTCTAACACTAACAACCCTAGGCAAATGACACTGAGAGCATTCAGTTGACATTCCTGTCAAAATGCTTTTAAATTTAGATTTTACATAGATCTTATGGTCACAAATGTATATTTTTCAAACTATATTGGTACAGACATATCAGGGAACATGCCATGGTTCCAATCTTATTTTCATCTTCAATTTATATTCCTGTCTTTATTCCAATGCTCAAGGTAGCTGGAAACAATTTAACATTACAAACTAAGGCAAAGATTTAAATTTAATATTGTAAAAGAATACAATCAATGGCATTAAAATCATTCCTGAAATAACAATTAAAACTTAGTGAAAGATGCATTTTTATCCACTCTCTAAATACTGAGAGACTGGGAGTCATTTTACTTTTGAAGAACACATTGTTTAGCTCAAAAGCCACACAATAAAAAAAAACCCCTTTTATGCATGCTCAACAGCACAGTTCCAAGCACTAGGGGCATGTTCAGAAGAGCCTCAGGAGATCTAAGAAAGTGTGCAGGTTCATATCAGGAAAAGCAAATATTCAAGCCCTAAGTCATTTTAGGACCTCAAAGGGCTACAGTAATATTTTAACTCATACCTATCAGTAATGATAGCACACAAACACACACACTTGTGAAATGCAGATCTTTCCACACAGGCTTATACAATATGAACCCTGTTCCTTGCACAGGTGAGCAGTACTTGCTGTGGTATGTACCACCTGTTGCAATTTATGGACACTTTTCAATGGCAATCCCAATAAAATGCACTGCATAGCTACGTTGGCTTGAAACCAAGTCATGAATAATTTAGTCTAACTATTTCCAGAAAGGATGTCCAGAAAGGCTGTAGTTGCTGCACTGGAACGCAAACATACCTTCACTACAATCACATCCAGTGGCACATGAGGGATAAAAAGCCACCTGCTCTTTCTGGGGAAGTGTAGTACTATCCACAATAAGCTTTGCCTCAATCCTAAAATCCTCTTTGTGGAATGCCACAGGTCAATACGATAAATTTAATGTCAAGTAGAAATCCCCCAACATTACCTTCTAGGTACATCCCATCAGTAAATATTGGAACTACAAAACAGCACCTAACTCTTTCAATTAGTTTGGAAGAATAGCGTTGTCAAAAGCTAAAAGGTCTAAGAAAACTGGCAGAATCCCATTCCCCCAAATACTTATTGGCACTGTTCATTAACAACATATTTTATTTCACCTTTTGCCCATGTTCTCACTCCCTTTTAAGGTGTTCGTTTCATTTGGACTTAATTGGATTCTGATTTTGCTATATATAATATAATTCACTGGTTAATTTCATTTAATCTACACCAGACAATTCAGTGTCCTCTAGATGATTACAATCTCCATAATCTGACCCCTGGCCAGGGCTGCTTTTGTTTTTAAAAAAAGAAACAGATCAAGTATTGATAGTAAAGCAATGCAACAATATTACATTTTTATGGACCAACAGCAAGTTTGGGCAGCCTGTGAATCACATGAGACATCTCCTCTTTGCAATTCACCAGTAGCCTTAAATCATATCATCAGTATTTAGTAGCAGTATCACATAATTATTTTATATAAAAGTAAAGCTGGAAATGAGAGCATGGCTCTAATTTTGGACAACGTTGGCATTTGCAGAATTAAGGATGGGAATGGGAACAAAAGATCTCTGAAAAGTAAAGCACTCTCATCCCCATAGTTTTATCTTCTTATCATTGAAATATGGCTGCAAATCAGTTCCAAAATGGTGATCTGGTAAGTATCTAAATAGACCAGGAAGGCTTTAGGATTAGGATGGAAACAATTTGCCTTCCTGAGGTGTTGCACTGTTATTCCCACCCTTTATCAGTCAGGGGTACATTATAAGTACATGATTGAAAATCTGTAAAATGCATGTAGAAAGGGTGGGGCTCTCATCATATGGTTGTAGCTGCTATTTTGACATTTTTGCTGCCGCCTCATAGTTGCCCTGTCATCATAACATCAGATGCCCTCCAGAAGATCACGAAATTTTGTTGTGCCCTCCTAACCACTCATGGGGGAAAGCTTTCCATATTCGGGAACTTGAAATGATTTAACTCCCCCAAAAGCAATGGGGGACAGGACAAATCTGTAAAAGACAAAAACCAGAATAAGGAAAAATTGCTATATAATTTCACAGCAACTTCATTACGCTGTAATGAAGAACACAGCGGCAAAGAGAAAAACTTGATGTATTTGAGAAGAGTCACAGGAAGCACAAATGGAGAGATGACCCTCCAAACACTAAAGAATCCTCTGGTTTTCTTCTATTCTTTTGCTATCTTGGAACAAGCCCTTTGGGTATGAAACGCAATGGGCCACATCTGAAAGAAGCATTGCTTGGGCTCTATCAGTACCACTTCTTCCTTGCTTTTGACAAAAAAAGATGACAAGCAATTCTTTTTTGCCTTGGGCAAAGGATAATTTTAATAAAAACAATGCCAGCTGCTATTATCAGAAAGTCTAGGCCCAACCACCACCTACTGTATTAAACCCAGTCCTACTGTTACATTGGTATGATGCCAGAATGACCCAAGACTCGTTGCCCAAATTAACTGCTCTAATGTTCACACTTTAAAACTCAAAGAAAGTGGCTTCCTTGAATCACACCCTCAAAAGTTAGTCAGGGCTACCTTTTTCTATCCTGCTAATTTTTGTGATGCCAACTGTGATCTCAGCAATGGTTGGAGGAGTAGGATGTGGCCTTAAAACTGGAAAAATTATCCATTCTAAATGTAGGTCTTAATGTATGAGGAGAACCCAATACATTGTTGTTGCTAAATAAACCATGGTTCATCAAGTACATAAGCCCAGTCAGTACAAGGTGAATCACTCATAAACCTCACTTAATCTGAATGCTGATTTGCTTGCTTTCAGCCATTTTGCTCTGCGCCTCATGAGACCACACTCACCTTCAGTGTGCGAGTATCCTTCAGCTGTGACTTTCCATTGCACCAAGACACCCAAAAATGCCAGGACAGGCCAAGTGCCCAGGATGACCCAGCTGTACCAGCAGATGGGCCGGGCTGGTGCCACCTTGACACGCTCATAAACATACTGCAGCAGCAAAAAGAGCTCAACAAAGTAGTCAGCCGTGGCGGTCATGACAGCACTACCGAAGACAGCAGTTGACAATGTGGTGAAGAGGCGCTGCCATTGTAGGGTCAGGACAGCACACAGCATGCCCACCCCCAGCAATAAGCCAATGGGAATCCAGACAGTAGGCGGGTGGTAGAACTGCTCCATCACTACCAGTGTAGCCACAGCCAGTAGTAGCCCCAGCAGCAGCCCAACCATGAAGAGCCCGACACTGCGTACCAGCATGGTGACTAACCCGCAGAGCACGCCAATGCCCAGGCCAATGCCCACAGAGGCCTCCACACTTAGCTGAGTGTCCAGCACCCGCTCTTTGTAGCACAACATGAAGATTATTACTGAACCAAACATCAGCCCAGTCAGGAACATCACTGCTTTGAAGCATCGGTATCCTAAGGAAAGAATGAAAGGAGAGAGATAAGGGGGATAGGACAGGTTGCCCAACTGTTTGCTCTAGCAAAGCAGAATGATTCCCATTCCATTTGAAGACCTGTGTTTGTGAGCATTTGTCCATGAAAGCTTGCGTGCCCTCTTTTTACACATGCACAACCTTTTATTATATATTATTAAAGGATATTTGAGGTTTTAAAAAAAGGACTTTATATCCTTCAATTGGAAGCACACAGCTAGCATTCTGAATGTTTCCTTTTAGGGCTTTTTACGTTTATCCAGGGACTCGGTCATAGAATTTGCTATACTTAGGAATTGGCCAGAGCAGTTCAGAAACCTGAGTTTCATTACATTATTACTAAACATACATTGGTTATGTTCGTGCAACATGGCTGAACTAGATGCCCTCATCACCCTCAGTCAAGAGACTATTTTATATTTCATTTTATTCCATTTACATGGCCACCAGTCTCAAACACATGATTAACAATTAAAATGAGCAAAAAAATACAAGGAACACAAAATAAACACATAATCGACAGCCAAGATAAAAAACAATAGCAACTCTCAATACAACCGCCTCATCAGCTCTGACCGCACCTGTGAACACAGTCATTTATTTTGGTGTGAGGTAGCCACAACTCAGAAATGGCTGAACATATCATGCTCCAAGTTTTTTGTTGTTGTTTGTTAAGTTCTACCAGATGTATCAAAGGTGGCTATCCCTTTCTTCCTCATTTCCTGTGTTTCAGGTATGTGGGGAATTTTCTATCCCTCCATACTTTATAGCCACAGAGCATGTGAAGAGTTTCAATGAAACAGAGACTAGGATTAATTATGGATTATAGTGCTGACACAACACATTTGCTCCTTCCCTTATGATCAGTTAAGTTTGTCATGCTACATAGTTAATATGATTTGTGGCTGTCTGTCAGTGGGCTGCCCATTAAAATACCCCAATAAGACAATGAAATAATACATTTGTCTTGAGTCCACATGCTGTACCTTTAATTGTCCTCTATAGATCTGGAGTAATCTACAAAACATCCCCCCCACAACAACACACTCACCAAAGAAGCAATAGATGATCCCAAAGAGGCAGCACATGGCACATACAACTGAGGGCACCACTTGATAGTGCCTCTCAATCTCCTGATCACAATTGTGTGTCCGGTCTTGGTCTGGTTCATGTGGAAGCAGTGGGAAACGCAGAGACTGTACAGTTGACGTCATGGTTCTTCAAGGCTTCTGTGGCAATGTCAGGCTCCCTTCTCCCTCCCAGTCACTTGTAGAAGATACTGCCTCATGACTTACTTTCCATCTGTTGAGAAAGAATAGGAAAAAAATGATGAACTTCAGCTTCTTGGAAGTCCAGTGTGGTAACCGTTGATGATACAACCTACCATCCTCTACAACATCTTCACAGACTACGACATCTCTGAAGAAAGAACCAGCAACTCCCTATAGACAGGTCTATTCTGCTAGAATTTCAAAGCAACTTAAGGAACTCCCCCTCAGTCATCAGATCATCACTCCCACATAACTCCTGATTCTCTCTTCGGGCAGATGATTTTCACAGCTCTGCTAGAAACTGGGATCTTCCTTATGCAATGCATGCATGCTCTACCACTGAGCTAAAACAACCCCTTTTGTGTAAGGGCTGCAAGAAGCAACTAAGAATCAGAATTAAATAAATGACATCAGAGTTAGGAACACCCACCAGCTCCTGGAACTTGAGCCCATTCCAGCAAATGTTACAGTCAAGCAGAAGCAGCTCTCTAGAATGTTGGCAAGACGTTAAAGGGGCCAAACAGGCCAGATAACTAACTCCAAGCTATTTCTATTCTTATAAGAACCTCACAAAGCTTGGAAACTGTTTTATATTATATTCCTTGACAGAACAGCTCAGAGCAATTCTGGAAGAAGGGAGCGTTGAATAGGAATGGGACAAGAAGTTTCCAAAATCTGAAGGGGGGGAGGGGGGGAAGTAGCTATAAAGAGAATCGCCACCGTATGGTCTCTATAGCAACAAAGCTAAGAACAGATGATACTTTTAACAACATCTCCCCCTCCCCCCCACACACCTCGCACTTCCAACCCACAGTCTCTGGCTTAAAGAACTGAGGGGGTAAGGGAGTGAGTCATCAAAGGGGGTGTAGCAGTTCAGAAAAAAGCATCTGTCAAAGGCCAACTTGCATTAACCCTATCTTGGTGTGCACGGGCTGCTTGAGTCTAAAGCTAAGAACAGGCTAAACATCTCAGGCAGTCTCTTCTCATATTTGTGTTTACTGGTTGCCCCAAGACAAGAACAATAGAGATAGGTGGCACAAAAGGAGAAGAAAAATAAAAGATAAGTGGCTCAGGTTTAAAACCAGAGCATGCCACAGCCTACTTCCTGCCCCATCTGATGGATTATAGGCTGCAAGGCAAGCAACAAAGCATGGCTTTGTTAACCATGTCCTGCTCGTGAAGAATTTGCTAATCAACCAGAATATAAGCTGAAGCCCTCCTCACAAGCCCTCCTCACTCTAGCCTTCGGCAACTGAAAGGACCAAATCAACAATGCATCTCAACCTGGATGCTTGTTCTTGCAACCCAATTCCAGACAGCCTCCTTCCACATCTACCCACCGCCCACATGGACACATAGGAATCCTTCTGCAGCAATGCAATCAGTGGTCAATATGGAGGGGGAGGAGCATTGGATATAGCTCACATGCACACAAAGAGGTCAGCAGCCTAGGAAAGCAGAGGCTCCTTCCTATCTTTTTCCTATCCCCCCACATCCACTGCTTTTATTCACTCCCCCCCCCTCCAGAGCCAATGAAAACCAAGACTAAAAGCATACCCTCTTCAGATTGGTGTGCTCTTTGTTGCTAAGGCAGGCAAGGCATTTTCTGATTGGCTGCTGTGAAATGACCAACTGACTGCTTTTTTTTTTCTCATCCAGGGTTGCGCTTTTTTTTTGTTTTTGCTTTGTTTCAAAAGCTCCTCATCACCTGACAGGAATTTGCAGATAATGGCTTACGAAATTATGAAATCAGCCTTCTCTAATAGAATATTTGATGGGTACATGGCTAGGAATTCTGGGAGTTGTAGCCCAACATGTTGTACCTGATACCTGGAGAGCACCATATTGGGCACAGCTGGATGAAAGTTATCCTTATTCTTCCTAGCTTTCAAGGTGAACAATATGTCCCTCTGCAATTTGGGGGAGATTGAAACTCCCGATATCTTAATACACTGGCTAGCATGGGACCTGAAGTTCAGCATCATCTGGTGGGCTATGCCATGCCATTCCTGCTATATATAATTGTTACCTGAGCTATCTGCCCTTATTACCAGCATCCCAATGAATCATGTCCAACAATGACCTGAGTTGTGAGTTACAGTGGTAGCATTTTTTTTTTTACAAGGAAGGTAACATCAAAGTTATTGGAAAGAAAAAAATTCTTTGAATATCGTATTTTTTTTTTATTTAGAGGTAGAAATGGAAAACTGCCCAATAGTCTCCTACCTTCATATAATTAAAGATAATGAAGGTAATTTAGGAATTCTGGGTGAAATTCATGTCAGGTCTGCTTAATTCAAAGATAATACTACCGAATGCCTAATTCTGCTTAATTTAAGCAACGGCTTCCTTGATATGTTATCAATTGAAAGCTATCTGTCCACTAACATTTGCTATGGGCACTGCTTATAGAGGAATCTGTCTAGAAATAAACCAGGTTTTTCAATTGTTACCCCTACTTAATGGAATATCCTCCCATCAAGATGCAAACTTTATCTTCCCAGGTAATTTTAAGAGAAATCTGAAAATTGTAATGTAGATACACAGTGGGAAAACTCCCTTATATTTCTGGAGGCTACGCTGTGAAAATACATGTGAGAAGTGAATAAAAAATGGAAGGGCAGAAAAAGGTCAGCTGGATTAGATCAACAGTCTATTGAATCCTGCAATCTGTTCTTACAGTGGCCAGCTAAATGCCACTAAATCAAAGCAGGACATAAAAGCAATAGCTTAGACCTGTGCTTCTACCTTAATATTTCTTATTCATAAATACACTATGTATGAAAATTGTAAGCTGGCTTGAGAACAGCAGAATCAGTATAGCAGATCTAGTGCACATACAAAGTTTATGCTAGGATCCCATGTTGAATTTAATAAAACAAGGGGCTTGTGTCCTGGTCTTATGAATGTTTATATACAAAACACACTGGATCCAGCAGGGCCTAATTCCAAGCAAGCGTGCACACAATACAGAATGAATAAATGCATTTGCTACCATAAAGATTTTACAGAGGAAGCCCTAATAAAATATGTAGGATGTTAGATTACACTTAATTTCACAATCTGAGAATTTTCATCATTCAATTGTGGTGGAACTTATCTTACTTTTTACATTAACAAGATGTGGGTCCAATAAAAACAAATCATTGCCTCTTGTTGATATAACTGAAAACTACCCCAGTTCACTGACATAAATAATCACACTCATGTTCTATAAATAATTACACTCTTGTTCCATAATCAACATTTGGAATCCTGCCTGCATTGGTCTAACTCAAAATGTGGAGAATTGAGTCCCAGATAGAATACTGTGTTTTCTAATCAACTACTAATCTGTTTTTCCTCCCATAGCACAGCTTTTCTAATTCTTCTCATGCCCTGGTAGCTGTTTCTTTTTTTCTACAGGGTACTGTTTGCCAAGGGAAGAACCTACCTCACAGGCATGTTGTGGGAAAATGGGAGGAGGAAAGAATATTAGGTATGTTTGCTGCCTTGAATTAATTATTTATAAAATATGGCTGGGATATAAATAAATACAACCATAAATAAATAAAGTACCGTAGCTTACAACAAAATGCTGGACTTAACACTAGCATTTGCCGATTTATAATATCTGGGCTGCAAAGCTGCAATAAATAAATAAATAAATAATCCAGGCAACCACTAGATGGGAGCAAAGCAACACATAAAACTGCATGACTTTGCTGCCATCTAGTTTTTGACTGCAGAAAAGTCGTGCAGTTTTATGTGTTGCTTTGCTCCCGTCTAGTGGTTGTCTGGATTTTTGAAACTCAGGTTGTGATAGTCCCAGTTTCTAGTATAACCACTGACACTTGCTGTACAAAAGAACTCTTGATCCATACCATCTCATATGTATACATTAAACAAACAAGATTCTACTCCTGATTAACAGCCCACATCCCATCCTTCCCTGGGAACAAGGAAATTCACACCTTAATACTTGAATGTATTTTAATGCTCTACCAAGGCAACTGGAGAAATGCATGACTGACTGGCTAACTGTGCTTTGTGTTCCAGGCCAGCCAAGTTGGTTTCTTTCCTGGAATTGATTGAGTCCCGATTAATCCTCCTCTGAAAGTGGAAGATTCAAGCTCCCACTTTCCCACATGTTCCTTCATAAACAATATTCATCCCAGGAAACTTTGCAGTTACAAACAGCAGTGAAGCTGATCCTTCCTTCCAAAATACATGAAGCCAGAAAGGAAAGCGCAGAAAAGTAGACTGTCTCCATATTAATTTCTGGGAATCTATCTCAGCAAGATTTGAATAGCTCTGCAAACCAGTCTTTTCAAGTAGGCACAGAAGTCAATACTGCAGTTTGTGCTGGGCTGCCATAATACAACTCAATAGAGTTCTAGACTAAACTAGAAATATTTATTGGCCAAGTGTGATTGAACACACAAGGAATTGTCTTTGGTGCATATACTCTCAGTGTACATAAAAAGAAAATATACATTCATCAAGAATCATAAGATACACTTAGTGATAGTCATAGGGTACAAATAAGCAATCAAACAATATTAGGAAACAGTAATCAATGTAAATCATAAGGATACGAGCAACAAAGTTATAGTGATAAGTAGGAGGAGATAGGTGATAGGAATGATGAAAAGAATAATAGTGATGCAGACTTAGTAATAGTTTGATAATGCTGAGGGAATCATTTGTTTAGCAGAGTGATGGCGTTCAGGAAAAAACTGTTATTGTGTCTAGTTGTTCTGATGTGCAGTGCTCTATAGCATCGTTTTGAGGGTAGGAATTGAAACAATTTATGTCCAGGATTTGAATGGTCTGTAAATACTTTCACAGCCTTCTTTTATATTTCAAGTACTTCAGATGAGGTTTTAGGTATGGGACCTGGTAGGAGTTGGTCAAGAAACTGATGCTGTGAAAGTGTCATTTGCGCAACCTAGTCCTGATGGAAGTAGTTTCTTCAAGGCACAAATTTATGTCCCCAAGCTATTTGTGTCTTAGGAAACAGTGCCAGAGCCCACCTTGTTATGCTCTGCAAATGTTTCCTGAAAGCTCATAAGATCTGTCTATGAGGAAGCAAACCATCTTCTTTTTCTTCCCTCTGGCATTATTCTGGCAGCTTGCTGAAAAGCTCCTCCTGAAATAATCCTATTAACCTGGGAGCAACCCAGGGTATTGGTACTATGAGGAGCAGCTGCAGCATGGGGGCCTATGTGCCAGATGCTCTGAAAGCAAGGAGACCCCATAGTTCTGCTTTATGCTGTAACAAAACACTGCTGTGTTGCTAGAGAGGCAGCAAAGAACATATGTTTGTTTGAAAAGGAAAACACAAGCTTGAAAGTTTTAACATTAATTTTGTCCCTGGCATCAGACTCAATCTCTCCTTGCATGAAAGTTAAGCAAGCTGTAAGTATTTATGGTAGCTTATCCATATAAACACACACACATTACACAAGGCAGAGACTATGGCCACAGGCTACAGCAGTCCCTGTCACTTAGAGGCTTTTTTTGTCCCCAAATGATTAGTTCAGGATTACCTCATTAAGCAGTTCTCTATGGCTAATTTCTCATTATCCTATAGCTAATGAGTCTAGTGGCTGGGGGGTAGCTTCAAAGATAGAAATAACTGTATCAAAGTATAAATTGATTACTTTGGAAGACAGGATCTTTCATAACTGGATCCATATTGCTCTATTCCATGCAAACCTCATCCTAAAGGTTTCCAAATGGCAGGACCCCTTCCACTGCCCTGTTCCATTCATCATCCAGTTTCAAAAGCAATTTAGTACATCCTATTTCATAGCAAAATCTTACACCCCGTTCCACCCCCAGCATAAAACTCCCAGATATTTTTAGAAAGAATGTTTACAGTTGTTAAATATGCCGAACCTATCTAGTTGAACATTTAGAAGCCATTCCTGTACCAGCCCCTATGCTAACTATTATTCACCCAAATGAACTATTTGGAATTAAAACAGCAGACACAGTAGTGCAAATCTTCTTCCCTTCTGTGGGAAATAGCATTTCATTGAAACAACAGAGAGCCTGGTGGCAGCTTTAAAAGTCACATTTCTATTATAACACAACCTTGTAGATCAGAGTCCACTGTATCAAATGCACAAAGTGTTATCATAACTGGTGGTATATATAAATGCACACAGTGCTAGTTTTGAATATTATAAAGTTGTCATTGGGAGCTAAATATGTCTAACTCTACCTACCTACCTACATACCTACCTACCAATGGTATCTCTATCAGAAGTAGGCAATGGCAAATTATGCCCCTACTATTGCCAAGATCATTTATCAACAGGAGTTGAGCTTGACTTTATGTTTGTCTTTTCTTTTCTTTCAAAAGGAAGGGAAATGCAGAAATCATAAACGCTACCAAGCACTTTCTGATTTGGTGGTAGAGTAATTGGGGTCAGTTTAGCTTTATAAGACACGGTATATAAATATGAATAAACTTAAACTTAAACTTAAACCCCTTTTGCCATGCCTTCCTAAGAAATCCTGCTTTGCTGATGGTAAATGGCCTTGCGTCTCTCTCCTGCTTCTTCTCACTCTGCATTCTTCCCTTCCTTCTGTTTTATCACCGTACCTGGCTGGGCCCATCCTTTCACACCCCAGGCTGCTGCTCTCTCAGCTTATCAATACAAGGCTGTCATTAGCACAAAGCCAGGCTCAAGATGCATCCCTGTTTGGGGGGGCCGGCAGACCACATAAGGGAAGCTGGAGGGTTGCTAGGATACCGAGCTGCAAAGCCTTCTGGGGGACCCAACCGATTCCCTTTGTTTGGAATGAGAGGTCCGCCGGGAACCATGGACTTCGGAACCGTATCAAAACGGGAGGGTTTTCTTTTGGTGCATTGTTTCTGTCCTCCCCTCCTTCCCCCCCCCCGCCCCTCCCCCCCCCCCCCCCACGGAAGGGCCGTGGGCTTTGTGGCTGCTCTTTTAAAGCCTAGCCTTTGTTTACCCGGGGCAATGCTAATTCAAAGAGGGGAGAAGAGAGCGGGCGGGCTGGCTGGGCTTTTACTACTTGCTCCTCTCCACCGGCTGGGCGCTATGTCTCTAAAGCAACGCAAGGCCGGGAGAAGGAGGGCTTAGGTAGGAGCACTCAAACACGGGACTCCCCCAAGGGTTTGAGCTTGCCATGGTGGGGGGGGGGCGGGTTGGATTTAAGCGGTAGCCTCGGTGCCGGATGATGGGAGAGCCTTGCTTAGGATCCGAGAAGGGTCGGCTGTGTGCATGGATGTCCGGGACAATATAGCAACCTTCCCCGTTCTCCCCACCACCACAGCTTGCTTAGTCCCGCCGGTGCCTTCCCGCGAACCGACGCCGCCTTGACGGGCATGCAAGCGAACTTCAACCCGCCTCCGCGACGCCTTTCCAAACTTCTCACCGTCACCCGAGGCTGTCCCGGCTCAGGAGGGAAAGAGATACGCGGCTACCGGCGGCTCTCTTGTCCACTCCTGCGTTAACCGGCGCCCCGGAGAGCAGACGCCGCTTTGTCTTCCCTCCCTCCCGTGCTCCTCCATCGCGGGAAGCGTCCTCCGCCTAGCCCTCGGGGGAGGAGAGGAGAGGAGAGGGGAGCGGAGGGGGACGTTTCCTTCCCCTCCTCCACACCAAGGGGTGCTGCTGCAAGAGAGCAGGCCCTACCAATCTCTCTCACACACACATACCACCACCCCCGCTTTGCCTCCTACCTGGAAGACCCAGGCTCGAACCCGGTGCGCCAGAGCCCGCCTGGCTCGGGCCGGTGCTGAGGGACAGCTCCGCGTGACGTCACGGCGCAGGGTGGTGGTTTTTGTTTTTTTTCTCCCGCTCCCTCCTTCCCTCCCGCTCTCTCCCCCCTCCCTTTTTTTTCTTCTTCTTTCCCCTGCCGTCTCCTCGCGCGCCCTCGCGAGACCCGGAGAAGAAAAGGTTGGCTCGGGCCAGCTGTTTGAGGTCGTCGCCCGCCCCCAAGTCTCATCCTCCCACCCCCGCTTATATCCTGGAGCGCGCGGCGTGGCGGCGTGAAGGAGCGAACGTGCCACACTCGCCCTTCGGGTCTCCCCCCCCCCCGATCCCTCCCGTCGCCCCTCTCTTGGGTCGGAGAGAGGGCAGCTCCCCTCTCGCTGCTTTCGCGTCCCGGCTATTTCCTGTTGGAAGTCTCTTTGTTTAAGGCAGTGCATCTCAACCTTGGCGACTTTGAGATGTTTGGACTTCAACTCCCAGAATCCCCCAACCAGCTTTGCTGGCTGGGGAATTCTGGGAGTTGAAGTCCAAACATCTCAAAGTCGCCAAGGTTGAGAAACACTGGTTTAAGACATATCCCAGTACCCCATCCCAGTACCACGTCTGCTTCCAGAGCTCTAGGTTGGCTAGTCCAAGGGGCCGTCTCAATTGACTCGCACTAGCAGCCACTATTTGCAACCCAACCCTGTTGTATTTGCAGAAAAATCCTAGTACGCCTGTTGCACTAGAGAAAAATGGAAACAATGCGTCATGTGGCGCCTTGTACCTTATTTTGGGTCAAATCTTCGTGCTCTGCAATTGTCAGATAGAATTAGAAATAGGTCCTTCTCTTGTTCCAAACACAATAGCATAATTTGCTGTGGTTGTTCAGTATTGGGTTTAAACTATTGGCAATTAGGTTAATCCTTCTCTAGCAATTCCCACTGGAATTGTTGCAGAATCCTTATGGTTTATCGACATATTTGAAATCTTTTATGGATGAATTGCTTTTAACCAAAGCCTCCTTTCAATCCAGTTTTACTCATCTGTGTCATTGGCCTATGAAACTACCATCAAATATTATGACACCAAAACAAGAAAGATGAATTTGTTATTCAGTCACAAAGTTGTGTCCAACTCTTCACAACCCCATGGACCATAGCATAGCCTGTTCTCCACTTTCTCCTGGAGTTTGCCCAAATTCATGTTCATTGGGTTAATGACACTATTTAACCATCTCATCCTCTGCTGTGCCCTTCTTTTGCCTTCAACTTTTCCCAACATCATGGTCTTTTCCCATAAATCCTCTCATTTGGTTGCCAAATTATTTGAGCTTCAAGAAAGATGAATAGTCACCACTTAATATTTACAGATATTCCTTTGGGTTATATATGATGTTATATATGAGGCTGGAGGAGTAGCATTTGTATAGATCACAACATTTTAACATCAAGGATCCTTAAAACAGTTGGACAGAAAACTGTAACAAGAGAAGTGTAATTAATATATTCCTGAACTCTGAGAATGATACAGAACCTGGTATGGTATCTTAACATTTTCCAGCATAGCAATGGCAAAAGTGTGCTATTCAGTTTAAACTAGCCTGGATATATTGGGCTTTTAAAAAAAACAAACCCATAATAAGCTATGGAATGGTTAGTTCCACAAGAAATTGTAAGGCATTAGAAACAGTTTATTTGGTTATGATAAGAAAAGGAAAAAAATAACAATTCTATGTACTAGTCTTTTTTCTAGGCATTTCATTCTAAAAGACCATTGGACAAGACTATATCCACTGACGTGGTTGACTTGGCCATATGCAGGAACCTCTCTTAATCCCATTTGGTAAAGATTATAACAATTGCTTCCTCTATAGTAGGGGTGCCAACTAGGCCCGCAGGCCAGATCTGGCCTACAGGGTGCTTAAATCCAGCCCACAGAGCCGGCCTGGGAATATCAAAGGACCAGCCTGCGGTGCCTCTGCCGGTGAAAGCAGGCCAAAAAAAGAGCCGAAAGCTGGCTGAAAACAGCTGTGAGGAGATCCCACATGCTCCATTTTGGCTGGTAAAGTGCTGCATGAGGCGCCCATCCAGTCTTCCCCCCCACCCTGCTCTCTGCCGCCCCCCCCCCCTGCCAGCCCATGGAGAACTACAATGCGGATCCAGCTCTAGAACAAATCCAGTTTGACACCCCTGCTCTATAGCATTGGACTGGTTCTTTGAAGTTGTTCCTTTACATATAGATATAAAAGCATAATTGCAAAATACCAACTTTGTAGCATTCAGATTACAGAAAATATGAGAGTTGGAAAGCAAAGCCAAATATCCTTCACACACACACACACACACGTTAGTTACATTACTAGTTGAGACACATCACCGAACCTGCTTGTCTGAATCCCACTTGCCATCTGCTGAGCTCTCAGCATCATGAAGAGGATGATGCATAGGAATGATGGGCTGTTGCTGTTCTTGCTGCCTTCTCTTCTCCCACATTTGGTATTCAGCGGCTCAATTTAGATTCTCCTCTGCTATACTAGATGATTAATTCTGCCCCATGAAATGGAAAGCCTTTCTTTGTCTTAATGCTACACTCTAGCAAAATTTGAGTACATATAAAATATTCCCCTAAAATGTAAACAAATGTACAAAGATACTGTGACCCTCCCCCTCTACTGGCACTCAAAATTGTATGTCTCCCCTATTTTGGGGCACAGCAGATGATATTTTAGATTGTTCAGCTGAGTATGACATCCCTTATGTCAGCAGTTTCATCTTTTAGGCTACCAAGTCTGCAGAGTTTCTCAGTCATCCAGGTCATGGTTGTCCCAAAGGTGCTTTTTCTAGAGGCAACTGGACTTTCTTGTTTTTTTTTCTTTTGAAGACATTTTGCTTCTCATCCAAGAAACCTCTTCAGTTCTGACAGGATAGTGGGGAATGGAAGGATTTATATTCCTTGCAGACAGCTGGTAATCTACATCCTTTTAGCTGGTCACTGGAGCACTTGGAGGTTTATCTGTGTCCTGAGTAGTGCTCCTGGTTCCTGTAGTCTACAATTTTTCCTAGGCTATCAGTCATTTCTTTGTTAGGATGGGGTAAAAATACAGTACAGGTAGTCCTTGACTTACAAGTATTACAAGTATTCATTTAACAACCATCAAAGTTACAACACTGAAAAAGTGACTTACGACCAATCCTTGCACTTACAACCATCAAAACATCTCCTTCGTCACAGGAATTTGGATGCTTGGCAATCGGCATATGTTTACAACAGTTGCAGCATCCCAAGGTTATGTGATTGCCATTTGCAACCTTCTCAGCCGGTGTCTCACAAGCAAAGTCAATTGGGAAGTTGGATTTGCCTAACCACCATGTGATTCACTTAACAATTATAGTAATTCACTTAAGAATCATGGCAAAAAATGTCATAAAATTGGGCATTATTCATTTAAGAACTGCCTTGCCTAGCAATAGAAATTCTGATCCTGATTGTGGTTGTAAGTTGAGAACTATTTGTATTTCTGCTTTAGAACTGAAAGCACACTGTGCCCACTTTTCATTCAAATCAGGATATTTCTGAAAATATGTATACTTTGAGCATACTATATGAAAGACTTTTGGAATCAAAGGTAGATGACGTGACAGAAAACAAAGTAAGAAATGGGCCATTGGTCTTACCTGATACGCTCCTTCTCGTTGTGCTGAGAAATTAGGTGGTGTTTTAGAATGCTTTAATAGCAAATTACTCCCAGCACAAAATGGAATATCTGCTTTTAAACTTATTAGTTTTACAGGATTCATTACAACAAAATGACTTAACATATGCTACTGTTTTAAAAATGAAATAGAAGTTTTATATTTTTACACATAGTTCAGTGAAATATTATGTTTGAAAGACTTGTACAGAAAGCTTTCTGAAGTTTTTAACCTCTGAGTTCTGGTGTTCTTGCTCAAATAATTAAGGATCTATATTTTTTGTTTTAAAAATGTTTTTAGTTTATAAATAGCTTTTTGAGGTGGACTTGAATGTAATACTGGATGATGCAATAAGGATTCAGCAAAACATAAGTAGGTATTTGGCAAAACATAAAATGTAATGCAGAGTGCTCACAGAACTATATAAAGAAAATCATTTTTTAAGACTTTTGAATTGGTATGAAAAGCTAGTAGCTTGAGGTCTGAAACTACACTCACTACAAACATGGTGCAGGACAGAAAACAAGAGAATATGGCACTTTAAAGATTGGTTGTCAATCTGAAATGATGGGGAAAATAATATTGAGATCGAAACTTATATTAATGTTGATAATTAAGGAAATAAAATTAACAAAATATGAGAAAACTGATTAGAATTATGATTATAATAGGTAGAATTATAATAGCTAGATATTGGAAAATAGATGTGAATTTTAGAATA
>JAEANM010000699.1:0-33014 GCA_017656035.1 Myanophis thanlyinensis
TATATATTCATAAATCCATATGTAGGTACACACGTTCAGTTCGTAATACAATCTGCATACATGTCACTGTATTCTCTGAAAGGATGCTTCTGTAAGAAATGTAGCAAGCTAGTACAAAATCTTTTATAGGATAAAAGTCTGGTTAATCTTTAAGTAATATTTATATTTCATATTTTTCCATATTTTTTAAGAAAACAATTGTAAAAGATTCTGTTTTAAAAGTTGCCTGGTAAAATTATGACATGTTAAAGACCGAGTAATAAAGTAATAACCATGCTGAGATTTAGAGTTCTTCTATATAATTAAAAATTAAACTGTTTGCCCTTACATTTTATGTTTTATCCTTCTATAGAGGACAGTGATAGATATTCATTTCTTTATACATGCTGTTACTATCTTGGCTTTTAACTGTTAAGTGTTAATATTTTCATTTTTAAATCAATATGAATGCATTTAATTTGACAGGGATTTTATAGTACCAGATAGTTTATACTTCTTATATTTGGCTATGCACATTAAAAATATCTATCTCATAAAACAAGTGCCTGACAAAAACATGTCTAACCAATTTTGTGATTTTTTTTTTAATGGTAGTTCTTTTTAAGTTCAAATGGTTAGGGGGCTTCAAAAGCACTGAAATAGAATGTTGGCATGTCAGCTTATTTCAGTTCCATCTTTATTTCAATTGCATCTACTATTCTCGAAAATTAGTAATAAAAATGAACAATACAATTTGAAATTATGTCCTTCCTCTAGATCTTCTGATTTAGGTGGTTGCCATGGACCCTCTAAAGGTGGAAAGACACATCTGTCTTGGCAGCCTGTAATGTGTCCTCAGAAAATTCTGTGGTGTAGATTTATGACTAGCAGAGTTTCCCTTGGTAATAGACTTTGAAATGTGGCATTCCAGGGTCAGGAAGTTGGAGGTGGTCCTATATCTGATAGAGTGGCATAGGTATTTAATTAAATCCACGGGGAAAGAAAAGGGGGTAAATCCCTGGAGAAGAAGAAAAAACTAGATGCTCCACCCTAACACCTGGGGTCAATTTTATAAATGGCAGATGAATAGTCACTTAATCCTCCCCATCCTAACACCCACGCAAATTACTTTTAGGAATGCTTTTTTGGACAAATAACTTACTCTAATGTAAACCCTCAAACATGCTAAGAGTAGGTTTTTAAACAAAAAATCTGAAAAAAAATAGCCTTATGTTTCTGATTAAGTGAGAAATTTCGTAAAAGATTGCTATAGAATCTCTAGGATATTTTATATTATTCTGTGTTTCTTTTGGAATGTTGACATGTCTGTTCTAAGTGCTGAAAAAGGTTAACACTGCTAGGCTCCTTTTATCATCTTTTTATTTCTGCTGGAAAGACAAGCTGTTTCTGAAAATAAAATTGTGCTATGCATTCTAATTTTGAACGTCAGTATCTGGATGAGTGAATCTAGTACTTGTATGGTTACTTCAAAAGTTGACTCCAGGGAGCCAAAGTTTCTTCTAGGGTTAGATAATGAGCAGTGTTGCATGACTATTATGTTTCTTAATTTACCTTGATCATCTTTATATTCCATATTTATATTTTGTTGATCAGAATTTGGGTGGCATCCAATTTTGTCTGCTCATAGAAAAAATCTGTTTAATTCAGACATAATACTTTGGTTCCCCCTTGATTCCTCTTGCACGCATTTTATTTTTGCAAACTTGTCCAATTCTTTAGATGCTTGTGCTATGTCCTTAACTAAATGCTAGGTACTTAACTAAACCTAGGTGCTTGTGCAGTAAATAGCAGACAGACAACTACTAATGAAACTGTACTGTCAGCATCTATATATAAAAACTTTATTTCTGCTGGTATTATGTTGAATACAAATTTTGGTAATTGGCAAATATTTTCTTCTTTTTCATAAATATTTATATTGTCCTGTTGTTTATAAATATTAGTTCCTGTTTTTCATAAGTTAAATATTGAATGCATATCAGAATTTTGTTGATAAATGCACATAGAAAAAATTAACTTTGAAATTAATAGTGAAATTAACTTTTGAATAAATTCATACAAATAGAGTGTATTGATGAATCTAAAAAAAAATAAGCTTGTAACTTTTAAGAAAGAATGTTTATAGGAAGAACTTATCTCCAAGTAGAAGCAAGCAGATAAATTGCTCTTTATTTCATTTTTAAGTATGGTCCTCTGTTCTTTAACAGCAGCAACAAAAACTAATTCTCAAGAAGAGTATTGATTAGATATAAACTGATTATGAAGCAACCCTGGAATTGGTGGCCCAGTCATTCCTTACACGATTAAATCCCTCCTTCTTCTTTATGGAAATTCAACTGTGGGCATTTTAGCATTAGGCTAAACAATGGGTTTGAATATGTTAAGCCCCTAACAATTAGAGAGAAGTTTGGGGCATTGAATAATGTGGAATGATGCAATTGAATCTGACAGCTTTAACAGTCAGCCCTCTCATGGGACCTCAAAGTTGTTCACACTTGGTTTCATCTCTCATCACATGCTGAGTATTAAAACCTTACTGGAAGGTGTCTTAAACTTAAATGAGGTGTTTATCAGAAAATATTTAGTAAAGTTGAGATGACTGAAGAGTTTATGCTTTTAAAAAAAGATTTTGTAAGATTCAGTAATATACAGCAGGGCAATTTTTCTATCAGTGAGTTTGGTTAAAAGTAAATTTTGAGATGCAACAACTCAACAGAACTCCCCCCCCCTTCAAGTCATTTCTGATCCTAGTGCCTGCCTAGACTAATCCACACAATTGTATTGCCAAGATTTTCGGAAGTAGTTTGTCATTACCTTCTTCCTAGGGCTAACATGGAGTGACTGGCCTAAAGTCACCCAGCTGACTTCATGCCTAAGGAAAGCCTGGAAGTCTCAGTCTCCCAGCACACCTAGATTGGTGAATTGTTTAGTGAAGTTGTATAAAGTCTTTGTGTTTCAGTAACATCAGATCAATGCATTACGTATACTGCAGTCTATTTAGTAAATTAATTTACATGTATCAAAATATGGATATTTTTATATTTTATTTTTTAAATAAAGGCAAAATATTCAGCCTGTTCAACATAAGCATTAAAATAATATTTATATGATTTGTTACTGAGTTCAAGTGCTACACTTTTTATAATCAAAGGGATTTTGGAAGTATATATACACAGAAAGCAGACAGAGGCACACAAATAGACATATATAAAAATAGACACACAAGCACATACACACAACCAGTTTATTTTAATCAGTGTTATAATTTTAATAGTATATTTCACTTTTTAATGATTTTCATTAAATTGATCCAAATGAAATAAAGTATATCATAATTCTAAAAGTGCTAAAAGCTTTGCCTTGATTTGACCTTTTATATTATTCAAATTACGTTTTTAATAAAGGCTTTTTAATGAAATTGAAATAACATTGTAAATGGTTCTTTTTTACTTTTAAATAATACCAAAATTGAATATTTAGCTCAATATATGAAATTGTTATAGTGTGTATCTTAGAGAACTAAATACCCCTTTTAACCGTTTTAAAATAAAAAAAAATCAAAACTTTTTATTTATGGCACTGGTTTATGGTTCTAGGTTCATAACCCAATTCTAAAAATGTTATCCTAGTGCAAAGATCACATAAATATAATGTATAGCTAATGATAGAAGAAACCAGTGATATCCTATCTATCTTGATCAGGGAATGCTACTGCCTTAGTATCAGGTTTAATGTTTTTCTTACGTTTGGGAAAACAATTAGTCAGAAATGAAAGTTGGCATTTCCACAGCTTTTATTTAAATAGCACAATTATTTTGTTAAAACACTGGTATCCTGTTTACCTTTTAATATTATTTTAATCTTTTATCTGCTACAGTAACTAGAAGGACAATAAGTAAATTAATAATTCTATAAAATCCTTCTTTTCATGCTTGAACTTTGACCTGAAAAATGATTTGTTTACATATGAATGTACAAATGAATTCAAAATTTTTCATAATCTCTAGAAACAAAAAAAAAAAAACTCTGCTGATTTTGTTCATATAGGTACTTGTTCATTGTTTAATGGCTCTAATGTAAAAACAAATAACTATAGCACCTAACATACTTACGTGAATAAGTTATCAACACAAGATGTGATGAGAACATATTTTTGTTCTGCACAACCATTTGATACATGCATGATTATAGAATGTTTCATTGGACATGTACAAGTTTCAGGTGCTCAAATTTACACTATTCCTGTTGAAATTACATATTTGTAAACCTTCAGATTTTAAAAAATTGGGACACAGGATACTGTGGATACTAGAAGTGTCTCTTAATTTATATGATCTCAGTTCTCCTTTAGGTTTTAATTTTTTATGCTGTTGTGTATCATGTTTTAAGAATTGAATTAACTGTTTAATCATAAATCATACGAGGTTTATGAATGAATAGATACTATGCAAATGAAAAAAATTACTTTATTAGAGGGGATCCTTATTCTGTGAAGCTGGCTAGTGGCATGCCTCGAAACAACAATGAAAACAACAGTCTTTTCAGATGAAAATTCATAATCTCCACTTGATTTTCATGTGCTAGATCTCATATTTGCCTTGTTTTGGGAAAGGGGAAACTAAAGAGATAAAGGACTGACTTTTCTTTCTCATTGTCTCAGTAAAAATGTTTCTTGGCACAACTGTTAAAAAATAGTTTTGATTGAGGATAAAACCTGTCAGTTCTTTATTCTCACTTTCAAATAGGAAAATGTTTTAAGAAACAGTTTCTAATGGCTTATAAGCAAGGTTTATCAATTATCACTTTAAAAGTTGGTTTCAGGAGTGAAAGACCAGGTCCAGAGGTGAAGATTCAGTTAAGCTGATTTATTGTTAAAAGCTTATGCACAGGAATTGTCTCAACCAATAGTACCTGGCTAGAGTGAGATCAGGGCCAATGGCATTCAAGGATAGTTATACTTAGTTCTTTTGTGGCTACATAAGGATTCTAGGCTGCAACTACTTTTCACTCTGCTTCTGGGTTCTGCCATTCCTTCCTCTATATTTGGTAAGTGTGGAGTGTTGGCAGATCCTAATGGCAGAGTACAATGCTTCTAGAAGTACAGAATTGTGTTTCTGTTGGTTGCACGTGTGCAACTTTGACAATTACTTTGAAGCATTTAAAGTTTTGTTGACCACAAAGGTGGAATTATGAGTACCTCTTTTTTTTGTTTGCTGAATCCACTATCCTATAAAGTGCAGTCCTTAGCATACTATTTAAATATTGCCTCCTTTGTTTAATGGGAATTACTTCCTGGTAAGTGTTCTTAACTGTTTTGGACTGCATTTGGTGTAGTAACTTGTTTGTAAAGCAAACATATGCTCTTTTTAAATTGAAAAGTGGTTATAATTTCAGTCATTTCAATGGTTTGTGTATCAGAGTTATAGGTTGATATATTTTTTAGAAATTCTATTCTGAAAAATAATAGAATTATGTCTGGTCATTACACTTCTGAATTAAGTTTTCAAATGCCATAAGTTAATTGAGAGTAATATAGTCAAGGGGAAAATATATATTTTAGTACACTGGATTAAGCAAAGATTTTTGCCAAGCTTAGAACAGCAGAACTCAAGTTTATCTTGTTGAGGGTTCATCATCTTGCTTGACTGAAATCCCATCAGAAAAATTGAGAATTGTTGTTAGGATGATGGATAGATGGATGGATGGATGGATAGTTTTCCGGTAAGTCAAGCTGGCTATCTGCCAAAAATGTATTCATTATTATGAGGTTCAGGGCAGAGCTGTGATTTTGGTGAGACCTTTATTATATAGAAAATATACCTGGAAGCAGAGCTGCTTTTCTTTTATGGGAAAAATAAGCTTTCTCGTGCATAAAAAATAGGAAGTTACTAAACAATAAGCAGGTTGTCCTGATGACAGAGTACAACCAAGGAAATATGACTCGGGTACAACTGAAATGGGACCTTTCGACCCCATTGCATTTTTGTGATGTAAGGAGCAGGAGCATTTATGAGACATCTGTTGTCTTCTGTTGTCTACCTGCTCTTATTTTATAAATGGTTTTAAAAGATTAAACAATTAGTGTAAGCACATGGATATCAGGAAGCAAAATCTTTTATATTCCCAGTGTGATTTAGAAATGTGGGCAATTCTTTGGGTCAGCAATATTTTGAAAATACAATTCATAGCATCTTAATTTCACTATAAAAAAAAATCCTGTAAATGCATTTTTACTGTGCTTTTTAAACTTCTGTCAACAGGTTACTTGATAATGTTATTGGATTGACTAGATCAATTTTTTATTTAATATGTTAAAGATATCTTTTAAGATTTTCCTTTGCATATTTCAAATTTCAATAATTAATTCTATGTTTTGGCAGGCATTACCTGGATCTTCCCTTGGCCTTCCTCCCTCACATGTCTATGGCAATAGGTTAAATTCTAACTCAACAATGGCATCACATATCACACAAGCTGAAAACATTCAGTTAGGCAAGTTAAATTTTTTTAATAGTATATGTATTTCTAAAAAAGGTTTCTTTTTATTTTCATGTTCAACTGCTAGTTGCATTTTACACACAAATAATGTTTTACACCACAATATGTGAAATGTAAATGTTTAAGCAGAGCAATGAGCAGGCAGGAATGCAACAATGTCTCTTGTGACTTTTTTTGATTGATGTGTTCAGTTGCTTTAGTTCTTTGCAATGAAAGTACCATTGGGTTTTTGTTGTGAATCTTTAAATCTTTATTTGCATAATTTACGGAATTACATGATCTCTAAGTTGGTATAGTTGAGATCCTGTTACATAAATTCACCAATAACTAAATGAATACTAGTTGATCTTTTTTATAGTACTAGTTTTTTTTTTAAATTAATGAGCTTCTGGATTTGCTTTGTTTCATTCTATCTTTAAGGATTTGTTGACATGTCCTAATAGTCATGCCTATCTGGGGGAAGGGAATGAGTTTAGCAGTTTACCAAGAATGGATCAGTCATGTCTTGCCCTCTAAAAGGCCAAGGGTCATTTGCTGCAGAATAGGGGGAGGGCTGCCTTGAAAGGGGCAGATAGGGTTATTTTATTGAGAGGCCATAGGGAAAAATAACCCTTTGAGTCATGCCATGCAAGGCATTTCAGTATCTTTGAAAAAGTGTTTTTTTTTAATCTTTTAATCTCTTGCTGTTTTTTCTTTTTACATAAAATTGGAGATTACTAAATACTTATTCTTGCTTTAATAGAAGAGAAACATTTCCTAGCATTTGTTGCTAAAATTTTGTGGGGAAAAGTTGCTGGTAGAAGTGACTATGGAGTATGGTTTGTGAATTTTCCTGGGATGCAAAGTGTTAAAAAATACAAAGCCTGAGGATTTGCTGTGATAAGCATACAGATTAGCTGTCCGCAGCTGTGATTCATTACTTTCACTGCAGAAATTAAAAGTGGCTGAGGGGAGGGTACTAGAAATACAAACCATGCTTGTGTGCTGTAAAACTGAAAGCAAAGAAAAGACTAAGGCTAATCCATGGCCTGCTTCACTCACAGAAATTTGTACGGAGAATACTTTATCCATTGCAGTTAGCAGCTTTAAAGCAGTAGTCCTCTGATATTGCTACTGGAATAATTGCTAACAGTGAAGGACATCTTGAAATGAGCTCAGACTGCAACATTTTAAAATCTTAGTTCAGAAAGAGTCACTTTCGGCTGTGAAATATTTGCTGTGCAGATCAAGATCTTGGAGACAATAGCAGGAGCCTGGTTGGAAGGGGAGGTTCACCCAAAGGAAGTATTTCACCACGGTAAGCAAAATTTACGATCATTTAAGGAAAAAAATATTTTTAAACTACATAAACTTTTATAAGGTATCCTATTTAAATTGAAGATAATTATATAGATATATGTTCAGTTGGAATAAGAAAATATTTTAGATTACTTTGAATTCACAGGGATATCTAACATAATAAAACTGTCTTTTTCTCATACATAGAAATTACTGAAGAATTAGGTACATTTTTACATTGTCTTGTCTCAGTTGTGTAGTTAATTTTACAGAAAAGCAATTATCAAATGGATGCTATCAAAACAATATTAAATACAAATCTTTTTATCTGTTTGGAGTGTAAACCACACTGAAAAAAGGGAGGAATCTTGTATAGACAGTGAGATGAATATTTTTAAAAATTTAAAACAACCAGGATTCAATCAGTAGTTGATAGGACTGCACAGTTTGAGTGGAAGAAAGGTTTTCTAATAATTATTGGGGTAGCATGTTAAAAGTGTTTCATTTTAATGTATGATTGGTAGTACACATTTCTATAGTCTGTAAATAGTTAGTGCATGGGTAATAAATGTAAATGTAAATAAAGAATGTCAGTGTGCCACTTTTGCTTATGAATTGCTAAATCATGGATAAATTGTGTGTTAGTTATCTATAGCCAGATTTTCAAGAACCTGAAGATCTCAAAGACTAACTGAAAAATATATCCACCCTGCAAATGAGGCCAATGATCATCTTAGGAACAAATCTTTTAAAATCTTTTGAAGTTGAGTGTGATTGACTTCTAATTAAGTGTTGTAGAAATATACCTCTACTTACTGAAATATAAAGTTATATAAGAAAGTAAATCTCTAGGTTAAAATGGTTTAGTTTGAATGGCTTTTATACATAATTGTTTGTAAAATTCCAGTCCGTAGTAACTCATTTAAAATCAAATTAAATTAAATTGAGGATGTAATAAGTTCTTCGTTCTTCATGCTCCTTCTCAAATTTGTTAAAATCTTAATTTTAATGTAAGCCCTGTGAACAATGTTTAAGTCAGTTAACTTTTTATTTTAGCCTTTTTAGAAGAATTTTGCCCATTGTTTTAAGGCTGTTAGGTAGATAAAAGAATTAAGGAATCAGAATCAAGAGATAATACTGAACAAAAATATTTTGTTGTCCTTTGGATTTTGTCAATTATAATAAAATATACATGGATTGAAATAGCTTAGAATTGCCACATTTATACACAATGCTAGTATTAATATAAGCATACTACTTAATAAACATGCATATCGATGTATGGAGGAAGAATTTAGAAGATACACAGTACTATAGAATGTATGTAAGTTTTTATTCCTCAAATGAGGCACAAGTAATCTATGAGAGAAATATATGTGTCAGAAAGGTGCATATTAGCAAAAAATCCTCTTCATTTTAATCATATTCATCTACTTTTAATATAAAAGCTGTCAGAATTATATCTAGCTAGTGACTCTAGTACCAAAAATCAGCAAAGGCCAAGACTGTTTTTCAGAGGAATTACTCAAGAAATACGTAGGTATGGGTGATTTGTTCTCTTGTCACTTTTTTCTTATGCGTACATATAACCAAGTATCCAAGCGGTTTTAGTTTTACTGCATTTTCTTATACATCTGTGGCTATATAATCTTAAAGTGTTTCCATAAAGTTTATACTAGGGTTCAGCAATGCATTCAGGGCAACAAATGATATTGTGTAGCAGTACTGCTTGAAGAACACAATAACTTTAGAAAATATGTCAGTAATTTCCTAGTCACTGGATAGTAAAATCCATAAATATGTTTTATCTTAATATAATTATTGTATAATGCAGTACAGTATATTATCTCATCCTAGACATGGATGATGTGGTTGATTAACCATATGGAAGAGCAATTTACTGTTGGGTGAATTCTGATATTAAAAAGAAGAATAATTGCTTAACACTGTAATTTGAGTGCATGCCAAAAAAAAACAAAATAAAATAAAACAAAACAAAAAACAACTGGTGAGGGGTTATGATTTATTTGAAATTTTAATCCTAAAAACTAAGAAAAGAATAGTTCCTTTTAGTAGCAGAGATAATTTGAGTCCAAATACTAAAACATTAAATCATGATTTAAGTACATGTGTGTAATATATGAATATCATTTATTCATTATTCCATCTCCACCCTCACCACCCATTGCTTGGTATATACCTTCTATTGTGTAAAAAAACCTAGAGTGTTGGCTGTGTTAGTTTGTGTGTGTTAATATATGTATTTTCAATGGCAACTGGGAACATGGGAAAATAATGCTATATATTTTTACAATGAAGCAAAGGAACAATTAGAATTCACCAACAGAAAAGGGTTATAAATTTATTTAATTTCAAAATACTTACAAACAAGTTCTGTGATTTGATTATGTTTTGATACATTATGCTGCTGTAATGATATTTCTAAACACAGATATAAAATGTTTTACATTTAACATTTTAGTTAAAGTCATTGTCATGTTGGTTTTTGTGCATTTTAGGATATAAAACTTTCCAAATTGTTAAAGGCCTCTGTAAATTAAGTGTTGGTCAAGATTTCCTAAATTAGTGTACTGGGTACATAAATATTTAACACTTTCCTGCACATCATTATGACTGCTGTTACGTTCCAGAAGGGTTTTCTCTGTTATTAATTTCAGTTATATATATAGTGATGTCAGATGAAGTCTTACCAAAATATTTGAATGAAGATGTCTGGGTCATGATAACTGTCTTTTGTTATATCTTATGTAAATATTTAATTGAGAGAGAAAAATTTTTCTCTTTCTTTGTGCCATATGGCTGTAGCATTTTATTAAGGTGCTTATGTGGTGTGATATTTTCTAAGTGTATTATAGTTAATTTCATTATATATGTACATATTTCTCATTATGTTTATATGTTATTAAAATACCCTGTAAATTAGTATACACTTTCAGTTATCTATGTAACATTAAATTAGTTCACCTAAATAATTGAAGTTTTGATTTTAGTGCAAAACTCTTCTAAAAGAATTGACATGCAGGAACTTCATCGTTAAACTATTTGGTGCTGAGACCTATAGGTATCTTAAGGAGTATTGATTAAAAGAGTTAAGAATAGCTAAGAAAACTGATATGTGTATGTTGTATATATCTCCTCTCCCTTTGTTCTTTTAGTGTAATTCATAACCTTTCTACAGGTCTCCTGTAAGCAACTTACAGATTCGTTATGATCAGTCTGGAAATAGCAGTGTAGAACATTTGCCTCCAACACCATCTACTATAGAACAACTTCTGGAGAGGCAGTGGAGTGAGGGACAACAGTTCTTGCTGGAACAAGGAACCCCTAGTGACAGTAAGTTTTTCATCCTGTCCTGATTCATTTTTTGATTGCTGTTAACATATACATTGTTAACATCGATGGCCTTACTTAAATATTACTAATGTTCATAAATTTTATATTTGAAAGATGATCATTATTCCTGGAATGTACCCATATGTTAAAATGTGATTCTAATCATCTGTTTCATTCCTGGTATGTAAAGACATACCTAACATGTTACTCGTTTACTTTAATTTTGCTGCAAAATTATTCTGAAGTGGGAGGATGGTGATAAGAAAGAATTTGATAATGAAAGATGAGATCATACATTTATTTTGTTGAAAAGATGTAATTAAAGCTTGTCTGAATCTTCAATGACTAGAGATATTCTGATTACATATGCATATAATTGCATTAAATATTTAAATTGTTTTAAAATTATTTTACTATTTTACAAAAAGTTCCTTTAGTATATTTTCTTGATTACCAATCTTGAGTGAAGTGCCATCTAGAGGTATGTATGCACGTGTATGTGTGTGTGTATTTTGTGTGTGTTTTTATGAATGGTATCCTGACAAAAATGCTAATTGTGAGGAAATTCATGCAGGGATAATCCTTTAAACATGATAGCTGGAGGACAGGTTTAGCTAAGTCTTATTGCATCTCATTTGGGCACACTGAGAGTTCCTTTGTATATTCTTGAAGAGGAGGGATAAAAAGCTAAATCCTTGGGAAATGACCAGATGTGCCTGCACTGCTATACTTGTGTCTGTACTAGGCCTAAAGGTCATGTTAAACAAATACAATTTAGAATTTTAAAAGCAGCTTCTTTGATGCTATAATGGTTAAACTGTCTTTATGTGCTAGTTGAAGAAAGTTCCAAAATTTATCCAAAATTCAAATTTGAGAACAGAAGTGACCAAGGATATTCTTTATTTGCAGGAAGAGGGCAAGGGCTGCAGGAGCCTTAATGATCCCTGCTGGGTGCTCTTTAAATGGACATTGGAAACAGCTGGATTCTGTTGATTTAAACGCAATATAAAGTTCCCATTTATTACAGAAATTCTTGGAGTAGTTTTTTTATATCAGCAATTAAAAAACACAAAATTGTTTTGAAATTATAATTCATTAAACTTTTATAATTTGGTATATTTTCTTTTCCGAAACTATATTATTACTTAACTGAGTAATAGAAGGTATGTTTTCTCCCGGCCTGTTTTTAAAAAAATTTCCATTTCAAATTGAATGAAGTAGAAAACATGTACAACGTGTTCACAAACTTTGGTAGGGCAAATGATTGCCTGTGCTTCAGATACTCTGGACTGAAGCTTTGAACTGTTAAATCTCTCCACAAAAAATTTAAAAAAATATGTTTAAGAATTTTACAATATTTTTGATACAACAATAAAGATACTGCTCTTTCCATAATGGCATTGGCACTGTAATTCTAGCAAGGGAGGGATCTTAGGCTATATATTTGTGGATGAATAATACATTAATTTAATTCTCATCATAGCTAATTTCAAGGGACATTTGAAATATTTCTATTTCTTCAATATTTTATATAGACATAATTTATATTGCAAAGAAATATTATCCAGTAATTTATTAGAAAAACAAGTAATTACAATAATGTACCAATCTGATTGCATATTCAGAGTGATGCACTAACAATTTTAGCTACAACTTTTAAAATGTTTTATTTAGTTTTAGGTATGCTGAAATCTTTACATCAGCTTCAAGTTGAAAATCGCCACTTAGAAGAACAGATAAAAAATCTAACTGCTAAAAAGGAGCGCCTCCAGCTCTTAAATGCCCAGCTTTCAGTTCCTTTCCCTACAATAACAACCAACCCAAGTCCTTCCCATCAAATGCCTACATTTTCAGCACAAACTGGTAAGTAGAGAAAAGTAAGTCTTTCTTTTAAATTGAGTTTTACAATAATTTCTAAAAGGCTTATAGGTTCTTTAGCTAAATAAATGATGAATATTATCTCTGTGGGAAAAATAATTTTATTATTTCTATTTTCTATAATATGTCTTCCAAAATGAATAAAACATGAGAATATTTTCAAAAAGAAAAGCACATACATATTAGATATGTTTAAAGTTTTGAGGATGACCAAAAGGAAAATTGACTTAAATTATCAGTTTATGCACCTTTATGATGTCAAAAATCATTCACCAGTAATGGGATTTCTCCCCTAAATTTTATAAAAACTGCAGTTCAAATAACAGTTTTTTTAAAAAACTTTGGCTTCCAGCTGTAATTGAATCCATTATCAGCAAAAACAATTGTGGACATAAATAGCTTGATTTATTAGTTTCAAAGTTTAGATTTTATTAAATATCCTCACATAATTTCTGCATCAAAGAGTATAAAACCTTATTAAAATTGTTTTTTAATTGTTACTCTAGCTGTTAGCTCTGATTCTCTGACTAGCAGCAAAAGCCCTAACCTGGGAAGCAGTTTTCTACCTGACAACTCCCTGCCTGTATTAAACCAGGTATTGTTTTTAATAGCTTTTACATTTCTCATTGGTTAATACTAATTTCCTATTATTTTGTCTTTTTGTGAAGTTTGATATAGCCGAGTCTTTGTATTTTTATTAGGAAATACATTCCAGTGGACAAAGCACTAGCAGTTCCTCTGCGCTTTCCACTCCACCACCTGCTGGGCAAAGTCCAGCTCAGCAAGGCCCAGGAGTTGGAGGAGTTCAACAGGTCAATGGTGTGACAGTGGGGGCACTTGCCAGTGGAATGCAAACTGTAACATCCAACATTCCCACAGTGGGTGGAATAATTGGAACTCTGCCAGGTAACCAGCTGGCAATCAACGGAATCGTTGGGGCTTTAAATGGAGTAATTCAGACTTCTGGGACAATGTCACAGAATCCTTCTCCTCTAGCTCACACAGCTGTGCCACCAAATGCAGTGCATCCTCTGCCAACCACACTCAGTAACAGGTAAATCCTTTTGCCAAATAGATATGTAAATAGGTATATTTGTATATAATACTCTAATGATGAAAGTATTTGCTTATAGGATTTGTCTTGCTTATATTTATCCTACATTACACAAGTAATTTGCCAAAGTATGTTTGGATTTGGTGGCATATAGGTTCAATCAATCAATAAATAAATGCATTCTCTATTCTTCCTTCCCCATCTCATAGTTTGCACTTTACCTTAAAATGTTTATGGGAATACAAAATTAGTAATATAGGTGTGGGAAAAGTCAGGCTATTTCCTGAAACAATTTAGCAATCTGGTCTCAATCCCAGCATGCATTCATGATGCGCAAATTAAGCAGCATAAAGGCATAATAAATCAGTCTTCAGTTCAGCAGAAAATCAAAGAGGTTGCTTCATAGAATGATGACCACCATCAAAAAATTCCTGTCTCAAGTAGGTCCTACATTCTCAAATTTAAGTTTCCATGAAGGTAATCGCTTCACCGAGCATCCAAGATCCAAGTGGCTTAAATTTTTAGAGGGAAAACTAAACTGGATTCTTTATAATACTGGAGTGACATATCCTAAATGCTTAGCCTAGCTTTCTTCCTACTTGCATACCAACAATAGAGTTGTATTAGTTAGTGCTTTCAAATTGCTGGTGACGAGTATGAGGCATAGTTTGTTATCATAAGGTAGATTAATGGTAGTCTTGCTGTTGCCATCTTCTACATTATCATCACCAAAATAGTCTTAAATCAAGGAGCACCACAGATTGTAGCATTAGACTTTCAGAAAGTGCAATGGCATCCAGAAGCAGTTGAGGTTCTCTATCTAGGTCAATCTGTTATCCTTTTGATACTGTCCTAGCCCAGCTTGAATATCAGAATTAAGTTTCAGTTTATTCAGTCTTACCCATTGTTTCCAAATCCTTGCTCAGAAATTCCTTAGCCTCCTTAAATTAATAGATAAAAATGGTTATTTGATATGTGGCTCATCTGCATGTTGATACTCTTTAGTCAAATCTTGATCCCTTTGTCAAGCACACCTCTAGTTATTCAGATGACTTCAATTTGAGATACCACTATCCTCTTGAAGTTTAAAGTTAGTATGCTTGATAAAGAGTGGTTATTACCTCAAAACAATATTTTTTAATTTAGTTTATTTAATAAAAACATTAGTCTTTTTAAGGTAATAGGGAGAAACCTGTCTTCTAGGTAAGACAATAAACCCAGCAATACTAACAGTAAATTCAGTTTAGCTAACTGAATTAATAAGAATCAACAAATACTTACATTCTGTATTGACTTGGTCTGTATTAAATATATATTTAATTTGTTTTGGCAAATATGTGCTATTTTTGTTTAAAATGCAGGTATGTATGACTGCATATACAATTGGTTGCTTAACGATTGGTTGAAGTTACAGTGGACTTTAAAAAATTACTTAGTTTGTTTTAGTTTTCCTGCACTACAGGAATTTAAAAATTTCCTATATTTTTAAAACATGTAAAGAGACATTTGATGGCTCTCATCCTTGCTTCTTCAGCATAACTCAGTATGCCACAAAATGTGGATGAGATTTTCAATATTTGTACAATTAAATACACCCATTCTTTTGTTAACATGTCAGTGATATTACTTTGCTAGTTCAGTTGTACTTATTTTCTGATGTTACATCAGTAAATGTTGCATAAGTAAACTTTTAAGATAAAAATTGAGTATAAGCTTAGAAATATATGATTGGCCTATGCACATAAATCTATATATTTTAGTTTTAAATGGTTTATTTTTTCAGAAAGTATGGTATAGAAATGATTCAAGTATCTTTGCTTAGTAAAATCATCTTGCTATTTCACAGAACCGCTGGACTTGGATTTCTTCCTGACCAGCAGAGACAACTGTTGTTGCATCAACAGCAGCAGCAATTTCATCACTTATTAAATACTCAACAGTTCACATCAGTAAGCATTTCTATTTTATCATTATATTTTCAATGTTTAGGAATGTGTATTGATGGTAGCCTGTCTTTGATAGCTGTAATATCAGAATGTTCATGGATAAGCCAGAGATCTGCAGCTTTAGAAAAAACAGGAATGGGATTAAAAAAACAGGCCTTAGGACCACCTTAAAAGATTTGGCAGGTCTTCACTTATTGCATCAAAAAAAAAAAAAAAGAGAGCAATAAACGAATATAGACACTATTAACTGGAGAGCTGGTTTACTCTAATGGCTAGGCACCAAGCTATAAAGTGGGAGACCATGAATTCAAGTCCTAACTTTAGTCATGAAAGCCAACAGGGTAACTTTTGGCCAGTCAGCCACACTCAGCCCAATAATAACTTATAGGGTTATTGTTGTAGGAAAAATAGGAGAAGGAAGATACGTTGGATATGTTCACTGCCTTGAGTTATTTGTAAAACAATAAATTAAAAATAAATAAGTATGTGTATATATGTTTTCGTAGATTTTCATGGGTACAGGTATGCAGGTCTAGGTGTGTTCAGGTCTTTTCCCATGTAAGTTTGAGAGTATCTTCGCAACGTTTCGGTGAGGATGGCGAGTGGGACTTCGCCGAAATGTTGCGAGGATACTCTCAAACTTACACGGGAAAAGACCCGAATACACCTAGACCTACACACACACACACACACACACTTGTGATTTTTGATCCACACATCTGGATTATCTGCCTGTACAGAGTCCCATTCAGACCTATCTGACTTTCAGATTTGTTTGATTGGAACTCCCTAGACATAGTTCCCATTGATTCCCTTCAATCTGTTTTCTGTCATTGCAACTTTAATATTTTTTGTTCTTCTGCTTTACTAAAAGTATTTTGTTCCTTGTTATTAATTTTTTTAGTCTTTTTAGTGTTTCTTTAAAAATCCTTAACATTTTTCATGAGGACATTTTTTCTTCTTCTCACAGACATGCAACCTTCAGCCTTATGACAAGTGCTGGTATTTATGAGAGCAAATGGGCACGAATTAGGACTTTTTTGCCTTGGTGAAATAGACTTCCATTATCTCTTCCATGCATTTACTAAATAGTCTTGTTGTCTCCCAAATTGCTTGGTAATCATCTCATTTTTTCAAAGGGTGATTGAACTCTCCACAATCTGGAGGAATTACACAGATCTCTATTGCACCACCATATCTCATTAAAAATTCAGAACTTTTTCAATAGTTTCAGATTTCAATCAGGGCAATAGGAAAAAGCTTTTGTTTCCTACCTTCTTCAATTATCCTTCTACTGTTCCTGTTGTTGCTGAAGTTAATTTACACTGTCCAGTCCTTACCAATTTTTATTCAAGCACATGATTTGATCTCAGAAATATATATTTAGGACAGGTCCCTCTAAAAACCTACTTTTGCAGAACTGTGCTTCTACCCATTGGGATAGTCAAAACCAATTTTTTCTCTTATTGGGAAAAATCACTTATCTCACATGTGATCACCTCGTGCCTATTATGTTTCTGAACAGAATATCTCTTCAAATTCTTTGGCTCCATGCTTTTCCCATTCTTCTAGGACATATAATTTCTTAACAAATTTTTCGTAATCACAATTATTGTGCTTGTATTTCCTGGAATAGTTCAAGAGGTATTAAGGCAAAACTTTTTATGTATTGACTAACTCCATATTCTTATCAAATTCCATATCTCACATTGTATCAATGTGTTTCATTCTCATTCTCAGAACTTTCCTCCTCAGAGATGTTCCTTCAAGGTAGATCTCACATCTGAATTCAAGTTGATGTGATTTCATGTCCAGCATTGTCTTACCCTAGACAGAGAAACTTGCAACTGCTGAGGTCATTTGGTCACATTTTTGGTCCACTGTCATTGATAAGATGACATCATGTTGATTCAGTCCCTATCAGAGCTCATGTCAATCTTTTTCAATTTGGTGATTATCTCTCTGATTCATCCTTAAATCTAGATCTTCCACCTAACTGGAATATTTTTTTGGAGATTTTCTTATCTTTTCATCTGTGTATCCTTGTAGTGTCTGTTCTGTAGTGCGTATAACTGAGAGTTTAGAAAGGGGAAGGATGAATTCCCAGGTAATACTGTTGTCCTCAAGAAACAAAGTGAAATATCACTAAAAAATAGTGCAGCTGTTGCCTTAAAACATGGTAGCTGGCATTTTGACCAATTTAATTTTTGAGTCTTGTTGCTCACAGAGGATGATATTATATAATGTGTAATGGATTGAATTAACTGTTTTGCTGGGGAGAGTGCCTGATCCTGCTGCATGGAAATGTGATAGAAAACTTAACTACAATTTTCCTATAGAAAGTACTTCATGATCAAGAAAATATGTCATATTACATTTTGAATTCACCAACTTTACTGAATCTTGCCCAGTTGTTCATTTCTTGGTCTAAATCAGCAGGAACCTGTTATCCAGTTCATTTTCTGAAGGACAATTTCATCATCCCAAATTACTGTGTATGCTAGCTAGTTGGGAAATTAAAGTTGGGAAATATAGTTCAGCAAATGTTGAAAGGCCACACCACTCACTTTCTAAATCTTGAATCCAAAAAGGACATGTATGTGCAAAGAAAAATCATTTGCATTGTTCAGAATTTCTCCAAAAGAGGATAGACACACCCATCTTTGAAAGTATCTATGGAGATTCTCAATCATTCTGGTCGTGATTGTTCCAAAGGTGCTTTTCCAAAAGGTAACTGGACTTTTTTTCCCCCTTTGAAAATGTTTCACTTCTCACCCAAGAAACTTCTTCAGTTCTGAAGAATGAACTGAACTGCCTTTTGGAAAAAGCACTTTTGTGACACCCTTCTTTGGGGAGCTATTAGATCTGTTATTCCTTAGTAAGATCTTGTCAGAAGGGTTCTCCCCCCCCCCCCAAAAAAAAAACCCAAAAGTTTGCTTGTACCTTATCTCACCAGTATTTTGATTTTTGACACAGCCATATTCATCAGTTGTAATCTGAATGTTTGCATTGGGTATGTCAGTAGAAGACAGCTGATAAAACTTTCAACTTTTTCTCTTTATTTTATAGTTCACAGGATAAGTGAGAGGTTTGCTGCTTGTTTTCATTCCCTTTTTGTGGCTGTTACATTTGTTCTCTCATACTTGTCTGCTTAGAAAGAGAGATTTTGTTCTTAACAATAACCCTTGTAAGAGATTATGATTTGGGGCCAATGAACTTCTTAGTTGGTCATGGATTTGAATCTGAATATTCTGTATCCAAGCTCTACCATGTATAATCTCTGATCAGGCATTGAATCCTTCTGCAATGAGGAGCTTTCAGAAGAATATTTTTAGTTTTCTTCCCTGGAATAAAGAAATAATATTGTCACTTTTTGTTGTACTCCAAACTATAAAAAATGATTACTCAGCATCCAACGAGAGCTATAAATCCTGGCTGAGTGATAACCATCTGAAAGTTTAGTTTTCATCCATGTTTAACTACTTGTATGAAAAATATAGTAATCTACAATGTAATAACTACAATATGCCTCCACTATTGTACTAAAGGAACAGCATCAGGCTCTTCTGTATCAACTAGTGCAACAGCATCAACCTGAAGTACAGCAACTGCAGCTTTCAGGAGCCACACAGATTCCCATTAATAACTTGCTGGCAGTCTCTCAGGCATCTCCTCTTCACACAGCTTCTACTAACCCGTTCCTTGCAGTTCATGGGGATAATGCAGCTCCAAAAATCTCTGTAAGTATATAGAGGTTGGACTTGCTAATAAAAAGATTTAAAAAGAAAAGTGTTTCTGTTTATAGGAGAAGTGCAGTTTAAAGCAACTGGCTTGTACTATCATTATTTTTGATAGCTAGTCACTGAATGAACCAAATAGCTCTAATTCTTCTATCTTACTGGTAAAGCTGACAAAGTGAACTTCACCACAATGATAATTAGCATAAAACTTTCCAAGTTTCTAATTATAGTTAAATATTTTTGACTTCTAGGATATTGTAGGTCCTCCATCTTCACAAAGTAGAAATAGCATCTATAGCCATTGTTGGTGATCTGTGCTTCATACCAATAGTTGCAGCTTTGACCAGCAGCAAGTTTTTAAACATTACCCAAGCAACTGGAATCTGGTCAGAAAGCTGAAATGCACAAATACTCTATATTTTTTAAAAAGTCAATTTACTTCTCTGGTTTTAACCACTGGTAAGCGGCATGGGAACTACTTTTTCTTCTAGTGGACAGTCTTAAACCATGTTAATTCTAGCACAATGTTCCATTGTATAAACTATCAGTACATACAATGTGATTTTCATACAATTTAATGATACCAAATATGGTTTCAGTGAAAGGACCCACCTCTGGAATATCTAGAAAAACAATAAAGAGGATTGTGAGCATTAACTAAATATGCCTCTCATATGCATGAGTGGCCAGGAATTTTGAATTAAAGAGTTGCTTGAAGATAGTCTTGTATCTCAATTTCTTTTTTTTTTCCTTACCTACTAATCACAGTTCTGAAATAAGATCTGTCCAATAATTACTTTTAAATTCCCTAATCAGCCTACAGTATTTACTGGATTGATATTTTAGACAAATGTAAGGAAATGTGAGAATTAAGGGTCATACTCATGGTGGTCAACCAAGTTTTAAAGAGTTTTTTTGTTAAATTGTTTTGAATTTCCTATTATCACACAGCTAAACTTAAATCAGTTTCACATTTGCTACTTTTCTATTTCAATAATAGGCCAAATGAATATAGAACTTTCTCTTGGGTATTCAGAACAGGGTGTGTCCTGAGCTTCCTTTTTAATATTACTTCTCATTTTGTATACCGCTAGTATGGCAAAAGCAGAAGAGGAGCAGGATAAGAAGCTTCTAGCTTGAAATGGGGTGACCTCTCCATTCCCTCCCCAGGAGTGAGTGTACTCAATGCAGATAAAATTCCCTCTCACTCAACAGCAGGGAACAAAAAGCAAGGACCACATGCTGCTTTCTGAGCCCATTTGGACTTGCAAAAGAGGCTAAGCAGTAAGAAAGGAGAACAATTAGCAGATGGAGATTTACCTTGGCAGCAGCTTTGGAGGCGAAGCACTCCTCAGTTCAAAGTATCAGTTTAGTATTGCTTCTGAGCCTTAGAAAGTAATGCCAGATATGGGTATGTGGGTGGGATTAAACAAGTTTAATCCTTTTTGCTGTGCAGATATATTCTGGCTAGCTGTATAAATTGTTTGTTACAAAAACACTGGTAATTTTAGCTGTTGTATATCAATATGTATTTTTTTTTTCTCCAGAGGCTTAGTGATAAAAGTGGATCCCTTGCACCGGAAAAAAATTAACACTCGGAAGTGTATGTAAAATTGCAAATCTTGCTGATAGCACTTCATCTGGCTGTGAGTTGCACTCTCTCTCTGCAGGTATGATGAGACACATCAATGAGCTAACTGCACACTGGAAAAGTGAATCTACCTGAAGATGTTTATTGTAAAATTTGACATTGTTGCTTTGTGTTGCACTGAAACTGAACTGTTTCCATCAAATTGCCTGGAAGCTTGGATTTCAGATTAGAGCACTGGCAGTTCAGTCAACTGATTGGAATTCAGTTGCTGACTTTATATAAACTGCAGTGCTAAAAATCAGATTTTAGTTCCATCACTTCTTTGAAAAGAAAATATGAAAATTTTGCCAATGATTTGGTGGTTTGTCATCAGTGTTTTAGAAGCACCATTTTCTTCAGAAAAGAACCAGGTCTTAAGTCATTTATTTTGTCTTACTGGTTTTTAAAATATTTTGCTAGAATGAAAACATTTAAGAAATGACAATATTTAATTTTGAGATGGATTTTTCAAGATCACTGGAAAAACAGATCTGTTGAAAGTCATAGAACTTACCAGATGAGAAAGTAATTCCTGTTCTGGTAGTATTTAATGTAACCCAAGTGCCTGTTGCTTCCCTCTGTTGGGTTAGGAATGGCTTTAGACAGCTGGGCATGCACTAAAATGAGATTTAAAAAAACCCGCAAGCATATTCAACTTTGCACCAGCAGCCTTCCTTTCTGATCTGCCTTTAACTAGAAGTGTTTGTCACTATTGATAGCTCAGGCAAATCCTTACCTGGGTTGCTTTCCACTAATAAATTACCAAAAAAAAAAAAAGGGGGGGGGGGGTTTGAGATTTTTCATTGCTATGAAATGTTAATGGGTGAAAAATAGATATTTCACTTTGAAGAGTTAATTTCATGGTATGACTATGCAGTAAAACAGGAAATAGTTTTAATTTGAGAGTTAATAACCACTAATTTGAGTCTCTGTGAGTTATTAGTGGAAAATGCTCAAGTATACTTAGACCTTCACTGTGTACTTAATTGGAAGAACCTATTGTTTCTGCAATATTGTTCGGTTAAACATTGCACAGTTCTTACCTCATTTCTGTAAATAAGTTTTTGTGACTGTTTTGTATTGTGAAGAATTCATAAAATGTGGATATTTTGATTTGTAAAATTTCTAACTGGTAGTTTAATTGAAAGGTAAGAATAATTTATTTTTATATATTAATGGCAAGTTTAAAGTCACAAATCACTTTTGTAGATAAATTTACTAAAGTAAATCAGTGTGGTTTAATTTATTTAAACCACTTGTTTAATATTCTGTAATAATTTGTATAAATGTTGTTTTGCCTAGATGTAAAATTGCCAATTTATATAAAGATATGTACAGAGCTTTGGTTAATAAATTTTAATATTGTTTATGGCTGTAAATTGTAATACATGATACAGACTTCATCAGAGGAATGCATTAGTCACTGTGTCTAAGCCAAATCCTATTACAAGCATGCTTTTAATGCATAGAGTGAGATGTTCAAATCATGGTATTTTAAATGGAATCTAAACAGGCCTATGTGGATACTCTAACAAAAATATATAGCCAGAATGGAAAGTCCAGTTCCTGCTGCAGCAGAAAGTGCCTTGACATGAAAAAGTTATCTTTCTTGCGATAAAGGTCATTTTACAGTGTTTGATAACCCAATAGGAAAAATTGTGTATTAGTTATAAAGAAAAATGTGCTGCCACATATCTCCATATCATCACAAATAAAACAGACACCATTAGCTTTTTAAATTTTGACAAACAAGGTTTTAACACTTTCTTAAAAAGTGACATCCTCATCCTATCATGGCATTAGTATGAAATATGTAGATTTCTTTAGGCTGAATGCAATAGTTTTATCCCTCACATATTTTCCAATCCTCCCAGCAAGGCTGAAAATTTGAGGATTCTTCTGGTATAGTGGAATTATTCTTATTTGAAGTGAAGATTTGCCTTCATCATTAGCACCAGCCACCAGGAGACAGAGCTTGGACTATACAAATGCAATTTTTTCTCTTTTATTCATATTTCACAACTGGAATATATATATTAAGTTGTGGCTGCTTCTATATGTAGAGCGTAGGAATGCCTGAAATGTCACACATAGTCTGACATCTAATGGATTATATTTTAGGCTAATATATCTGCCCTAGAAAAGGACTGTGATAATTCTTTTGTTCTTTATTTGAGGTTTCCAACCCTTGTGATTTTTTTTTAAGTTAAGAAACTTTTTTCTTCATTGTTAATGCTGTCCAGTTATACTTTGTATAGGAAGAAAAATGGGTAGCTTTGCCCACCTGAAACTGACTTACAGGTTTGAGACAGCAAGGTCGCTTATGGGGAAGACACTGCAGTCAAGGATTAACTGGAGGACCAACTGTTGTAATGTAAGCCAATAATTTGCTACTTTGAGCAGAATGATTAATAGGATCCACAATGAAAGCAAATAGAACGAAATTAGAAATTAAGTTCCCATTTGTTGGTTCTCCATAAATCTCCAAAGCAGCAGTAGCAATAGCACTTAGAATTATATACTGCTTCACAGCCCTCTCTAAGTGGTTCTATAGAGTCAGCATCTTGCCCCCAACAATCTGGGTCCTCATTTTACCAACCTCAGAAGGATGGAAGGCTGAAACCTTGAGCTGGTCAGGAACGAAGGAATCAAACTCCTGGCAATGTGAGCAGAGTTAACCTGCAATACTGTATTCCAACCACTGCACCATCATGCTTTGGGATATATAAAATCTGTTTACCCAGGAATGGAACTTTTGTGGAATGTTCTATTTCAGAATTGACTAAATTTTTCATTTCCCTACCTCTGCATGTTCCATTGGAATAGGATGAATGTAATGCCAATGTTATATGATAATAAAACAAAGTGTAATATTCTTAGGGAATGAGTGGTTATTAATGAAAACTGAAATGTAAGATACTTAGAAGACGCAATGTTTCCCATCCTGCAATATGACTTTATATTAAAAGATATTTGCTCAGTTGTTCCAATATGTATTCCAAATGACATTTCTTATAATATCAGTTATCATAGTGGCAAAAAATCTTCCTGTACAAAAATACATTGATTCTATTAAAACATATTTCAAATTGAAGGTGTAAAATTTACAGATTTTTACTAAGGCACATGACATACTGAAATACTGAGGTACAAAAATACAAGTCACTGCATATGATGTTTAATGTATCTCATTTGATGAATAATATTCTTCAAAACATTCAGCTTTTGTTCAGCTTTTGGCCATTTTTTTCTTTTGTATAAGTTCAACCAACAGTTTGTATCTAGTCATACATTCTTCCTGTAGAAAAAGAAGAAAACATGGAATATTAATGTGTAATACTCATTTTAAAAGCATTATAGACAATTTACACTAGACAGAGAAAGAGAAAATATTTTCTGAGTTTATGAGAAAAAAGTATTACCAATCTATGTTGTGCACAGCTAGTCCTCAACTAACAGTCACCTAACAGCTATTTGGTGCATCCTCCACCTGAAAGCTGCTCATGCTCTGGCCTGATGTTATGGCTGTCCCCACATTCATTCACCCTTATGACAGACTGCAGGGATGCTACAGCACCCACTGCTTATCTGTCTCCTGCCTGCACTGGGTCCCTGTAAACATTTCCTCCCCCAATGGTTCCCCCTTCGCTTTTGACTTGATTTCCACCCTATCAAGCCCCATGCACTCCTCACTTTTTGAAGAGTTCTGAAGCCATCCATGGTGATGGAACTATTTGTTTTCCTGTCCTAGGCCTCTCAAGATGAAAAAGCAGACTTTGCTTTCTGCTAAAACCTCTTTATTTCATAAACAAAATCAGGCTGATATCTCAGTCTCTTATCAGGCTTGGCACAAGGCCAGAGGATGACTCACAATTACTCTTGGCAGTCACAAATGCAGAACAGGGCTTCCCGAAGGAATATGAGCTAATTGTTCTTTCAAAAACTCCCCTACCCTTTGTTCCTCTTTTTAATCCCTCTGGGAGGGGCCAATCACCAGCCACCTGTGCTATGCCTTCCAAGATGGCCCTGATTCCTGAGCTGCTCCCTTCTAGCAGCTCTGCGCATGTGCACATCAGGGACAGTTTCTACCTGTTCTGCTTCACTGCTCTCTGACTCTGAAGGCAGCTGATGAATGATAGGCATCCCTGGCCCCAGCTCTGTCTTTAAGTACTCATTCGAGTCTTCCCCAGACTCCAGGACAGGCTTATGTTGTTCCTCACTGTTGGAGTCTGCCAACAGCTCCGCTGGCCACTGGCGGGCCACAGCAGCTTTGTCCCTTGGCTGCTTGGTGTGCTCATCTCTGAGCCACATGATGGTAACCTGGAAATGGCTAGCATTTTGTTCCTGTCCACTTGTGTATAAGGACAAAATGGCATGAAATAAATTATTCCATTTTGCTGCCTTATCAACTTTGGACAGCTCCATGGAAATTTTTTGAAAACTGCAGAAAGATTTAACATAACAAAACAGTGGTTTGTCCCATGGCTACATGGCATCATTCTGGAAACAGCACCCATATTCCCAGGGGCCAAACTGCATTTTGATATTGTAAATATTGCTGCCACTTATGGAATCATGGCACAGAAGCCTTGCAGATGAAGCAATCTATTCAAGAACTCTGAAAGACCTTGGAGCTCATCAAAAGGTAAGTAAGGAGGAGGGTGTTTGGCATAGTTGGGTGGAAAGGCCTGTGAAGACCCAAGGGGCAAGAAACAGAACAGAGTGTTTCAGGGTGGGAGAGGCCTTGATAGGGGCAGAGCAAATGGGCCTGGGGCTATGTTAGGCCTGTGAGAGCCTTTCCCACCCTAGGCTCCACTTGACCTCTTAAGTTTCTTCAACATCTGTATTGGGAGAGCAGGGATGGGAAGATCAAGTGAGATACCATTTAACGAGCGTTCCGACGTGCACTGAAAACCCATTTCTTCCAGCTAGCCGGCCTGGCCTGATACCTCAGGGTTATTTTAATTGTGGGCTTAATTTTAAATTTTATAAAATTAACTTAATTCTAATTTTTAACTTGTATTTTAAAATGTAACAGCTTATATAATCAGTTTAAATTGGTTTTTAGTTGTTGATGTATTTTTTACCTGCTGTACACCGCCCTGAGTCCCTAGGGAGAGGGGGTGGTATATAAACTAATTAATTAAATAAACAAACAAACAAACAGCCATCACAACAAGAAGCCATAATGTTCAGGCCCTGTTAACAGCTATATCTTGAGGACTACCTATATTCACTGAACACTAGGCAGCTTCCAATATTAAAAAATAATAAAGTTATAAACAAAGTGTATCTTCCTCCACTATTGAATACTCAGCTTCTGAAGATTTGCCATTTCAAGGACCATGCAAATAACTTTGCATCATCTTTAAATGTCCCAAAAGTGGGAGCCTGACTTTGCCAGGCAAAGTATTTCATATGAGAACACTGCTAATTAGAAGGCTGTCTTGCAAGCCTCTATATGTTCAAACTCCTATGGGCCAACACCAGCAGTATCCCTGGCTAGTTCAGATCGAGCTGGCAGATTCTATATGGATCAGACAGCTCCAAAGGTAACAAAGGGAGAGATCACAGGGTTTTTAATATGCATTTTCCCACCAACTTGAATTGGGCTTACAATATAATGGGCAACAAAGTCTGCCCTTAAAGAATAGACATGTCAGTTATTAAACCTGTTCAATCCATGACAGCTTCAGACTCAGGTTGTCTTGAAGGGTTTTCCCACATAAAATGAATTGCTGAAGTCTAACTGAATAAGAGCCTGATTCATTGCCAGTATTTCTATAATCAAATAAGGTTGCAATTGTTAGACTAGTGAGACCCAGCCAAAGATTCTCATGGTGCTCTGGAGACCAGGACATTACGTTGCATACTTGCTGCTTCTAGAGCAGTGCCATCAAAGTCAACAGCTGAACTATCTATAGTTCCATAAGGGTTTTGCACTAACAATACGTCTTGCTGGAATTCAGCAAGCATGCTTCAATCCATCCAGTCCCGCCTAGCTTCAGGTCAAGATACTGGAATCTCCCTAGTGCCTCAAAAATTCTAAGCCTATTTTTCCAGCAGACATAAGCCTCTGTTCACTGCATATAGAAACATATTCATAAATTTTTTCCAATGTTATCTGCAGAATATATAATTAAAGTATTTCAAAATTTGCACGCCTGACTAAGCAATAAGTGCTTTTTGCTTGTAAGTTACAGTTCTACTACACTTCAGGAAATAGTTTGTTCTGAACAGAGTATAAGTTCCATCTGCTTTATATACTTCTAATAAAAGCAAATACTTCTAATATAGTTAAACATAATGTACCTCTCACTAAAAAAATATTCAACTTGATCGCCAAGGCAAATGTACTATTTCAATCCCCCTTTCTAACTATATCCTTTCCAACATTATCTTTTATATATCCGGGACAATGCGACAAGCAAGCTATAACTCATCAGTTCCTGTCACCTGGTATTCACTATCTAGTACATTTGACAATTACGTACTGGCTAATTGTGGTACAGCCACCCATATTAAAACTACTGAATAACATAAATCTGACAAAGGTTTTTATTCACTCTTCAATTTTCTATCTTTGGCCATGTATGAGACTACAAAATCTTTGAAATTATTTTGTTAGGATTGCTTACCTCAAGATGTTCACCTTTAATTTACATTTACAATCATGTCCCTATTTTGCTTTTTTTTTTTAAAAAAAATCCATTAGTAACTAGTTAATAAATTAATTATTTGGACTGGTCTTTTGCACTAGTCCCTTTATCACCTTCCTTATCCGTCATGCTTTGGATAACTAAAAACATTAAATTATCAGCAAGTTGGGGGCGGAGAAAAAAGTCAGAACACCATTTCCCATCTTACTTGGTTATTTTCCTATTGAATATACTGCTTCATCTGTTTCCTGACTTGTCTGGGAAAAATGAGTGAACAGAGGAAGGAATGTATCAATTAACTCAGACATGGGTAAACTACAGCCTGCGGGACACACCCGGCCCATTGGGCTTTTTAATCTGGCCCGCCGAACTAGTTCTGGCACAGTTCCACCCTCAGTGACTCGTGCGTCACATCATCTGATGCTGGGCGAGCGACCTACATGAGGCTGGGGCTGTCAGGCCTACAGGTGCAGGATGATGACATGGAACGGCTGCTGTCCCCGCTCTGCGCCCTTCCGCACCTGCCAGGTCCCTCACCCACCGAAGAGGCCTCTGAGCCATCTGGGGAGGGCTGCGGGGAGCCACCCGGCAAAGCGGGACAGGCCACTGACGCCCGCGTGTCTTTGTAGGCGTGGCATGCAGCAGCCATGGAGAAGAGGGCGGCGGGCAGGAGCGGGTGGGGGGGGGTGCGGCTCTGCAGCGGCAAAGCCAGCTCTTCTCCCGCTGCCCAGGTGCTGCTGATGGGGAAAAGCGGCTCCGGCAAGACGAGCATGCGCTCCATCATGGGATTTAGTTGGCGAAGTGGAGCGCATGCTCATCTTGCCGGAGCCACTTTTCCCCATCAACAGCACCTGGGTGGTTGGAGAAGAGCTGGCGTTGCCACTGCAGAGCCGCCCCCGCCCGCCGCCCCCCCGTTCCTGCCTGCCATCCTCTTACCTTCTTCTCCATGGCTGCTGCATTTGGCATCCCATGCCTGCAAAGACACATGGAGGGGGGGCTGCGGGAGGAGGGGTGGCGGTGGGGGGGCTGCAGGAGGGGGAGTAAGGGGTGGGTGGGGGGAGGGTGAGCCTGTCATTGTGGCGCACGAGTCAAAAAGTTTGCCCACACCTGAATTAACTAACTGAAAGGTATCAGCCACTATACGTGTCCACAAATTTCCAGTCAATACACTGGAGAACTAAGTTTTGTTACAAAACATGGATTTCTTCAGTAACTTACAATCTATAATATAGATTGCACTCAAACCTTGGAAAATCCTCCATTGAAAGTAACAAGGAATGTAAATGGAAATAAATTAATCACCATCCGCAGGTAGTTTTCTAGCATCTGCTTGAAAACTGAAGAACATGCTCTCCTCCCTCAGATAGACCTTTTTATATAATGAAGAAGGCTATTCATTCATTTGAAGTCTATTGTGAAACACTAATTCTTTAAAACTTTGCTGGAACAGATTACAAGACAGACTAGGAGTACAATCAATATTTTCCAGGATTATGATTTCATGGCCTCACTGGTATCTTGTACGTAAGACTATGCAACATGTATTATTCTAAACAGAATATCCAACTGCTTTCTGCATATTAAGTCATCACAGTTGAATTAGCTTCTCTTATTCTTTCAGAGACAGGTGGCAGAAAACATTAAAAGGGCAGAGTATTGTTATAAATACAAGCAAAAACCTTATTGTTATCTTTAAAAATACTCTGTCAATTGCATTAAATGTAATCTTCTAAAATTAAATTTACAAGAAAAATTAATACAACATTACCCAACCCCAAATCTATGGCTTCACCTTGCTTTTTCCTGGAACACATTTGGCAATCTTATCCCAGCGTTCCAGCGTTCCCTTTGGATACTGTTGCAAAGCCAGCTCTAGAAGCTTCTGTTGATTCTGAGTCCACAAGTCATCTGAACCGCGACACCTCTCTTTTTTCCTGGCCTCATCATCGCTATATTCCTCTTGTTCTGCAGTGTCAAAGTCTTTCTGGCGCTTTCCTCTACACTTGTCCTCTGTTGTCTCTTTTGTGACTGGGAATATTGTTTCAGCCTTTGGTATTGTTTTCCGCTTGCGAAGTCGGGCTTCATTTAACCCAGTCTCTTGTTCATCTGTTGTGATCTTATTTACTGTTTCTGGATCATAATTGTACTTTGTTTTTATCTCCTGGTCATCTTCTTCTTTATCCCGTTGAGTGATTATAAGATCAGGTAAGTTAATACTGGCCTTGCTGGATCTTGAGTTTTGAGCCAAAGTTTTCAATTCTGAGAATTTAATAGTACCTATTGAAAAATAGCACACATCAGATTAACATATAAGGGAGAAGATGAACGGAATCAATATTTCAAACAGATTTTTCATGAGAGCATTGAACTAGCCTTGAATATATCTGACACCTGTATTCAAAACTCAGACTTGTAAAACATAATAGATTAAATCCAGACTTAGTCAAATGTAAGTCTGATTCCAAGCTAATAAAGTCAAGCTTTCATTTTTACTTGTATGTTTCCATGGTAGTCACACTTAGTTTAAACAATCCAGAAATAGCATCAATTAGGTACGATGTTAAGAGGTCTTCCGTTATATTCTGGCTCTTTTGTTAACATGCACTCCTCTATGCACTGATACACTGAAATGAATGAACTGCAGTGCTCCCATTGAAATGGAAGAATAATGCACTGCCATGGTGTTTAATCAATGGTACCCTTAGTTATTTTAATTCATCTTTTGGTTCTCTGGAAAAGATGTCACATATTTTTGTTTTCTTTACACTGCTGACAATTTGAGGCAGAGTTTCACATTATCCACTTAATGAAGGCATATATGCATAGAAGTTCCTTTTCTGCCTGTTATTTGTTTTCAAAAGAAGCAGCTAGTATGCTTAGTAATGGCTTAGTAATACCTAGGACCACCTTTTGTCCATCATTACTCTTCCCAATATGGATATTTAGTCTGTGGCCTCCACAATCTTTTAAGTAGGACCCAGAAGTTCTGGAGATTGCCACTTTCCCATGACTGTAGAGGAGAACTTCACAACCTTCTAAAAGCTTGGTATTTTTAATGAATTACTAAAAATGATAAAATGAAAAATATTAAATACTTAAGAGTCAAGAAGTCATTGCCTATAATTCATTTTAAATATAACAAACAAAATTAAATATAGGCTTGCTCCTCAATTCTCCAGGTTTTGGAGGATTATCTGGCACACCAGTCAAAGACTAAGTATAACCATTACACCAGAAAAAGAATAATCTTCCAGGTATAGAAAAACCTCTACCTTCTTTCTCTCCAAATGTTCTGTGTTCTGGCTTTAATGCTTCCAATGGCAGGAAACTTACAGGTTTGCAGATTGTTGTGTGCTCAGTTATGCTTCCAAAGGTAACACAGAAAATTTACAGGGGCTTGACACCAAATATGTGAATTCCATACTGGATTGGTCAAGGCCCAAGTTAACAATGACTGCCACCAGTGCTGTTGACCTACAGGGAGCTGGTGGAAATTGGACTACTGTTGGTCAAAGAAGGAGAGGAGCCAGAACGATTTGTAGACAGAGAGAAGAGGAAAGGCAGGAGTATAGGCCTGAGAATAGGGACTCTTAACATTGGCACAATGACAGGGAAAGGTAGAGAGCTGGCAGACATGATGGAGAGAAGGAAGGTAGAGATACTGTATGTCCAGGAGACCAGGTGGAAGGGTAGCAAAGTACACAGTACTGGAGGGGGATACAAACTGTTTTATTATGGTGCTGATAGGAAGAGAAATGGGGTAGGAATGATCCTGAAGGAGGAGCTCGTGAGGAATGATTTAGAGATGAAAAGAGTGTCAGACAGAGTGATCAGTTTGATGTTGAAAATTGAAGGGATAATGTTGAATGTAGTCAGTGGTTCTGCTCCACAAGTAGGGTGTGAGTTAGAAGAGAAGGAGAGATTCTGGAGTGAGTTAGATGAGGTGATAGAGAGTAATCCCAGACAGGAAAGAGTGATGATTGGAGCAGATTTCAATGGGCACGTTGGTGAGGGAAACAAAGGCAATGAGGAAGTGATGGACAGGTTTGGTGTTAACGAAAGGAACCTAGAAGGACAGATGGTGGTGGACTTTGTTGAGAGGATTGAAATGGCTGTAGTTAACACTTATTTGCAAAAAGAAGAATGTTGTGAGGAATTCAGACAGAAGTTGAGACAGGCTTTGGGTGGTCAGGAAGAACTCCCAGATGACTGGAAACTATAGCAGAAGTTATCAGGGAGACAGATAGGAAGGTGCTAGGTGTGTCATGCAACTGAAAATGTATGAGGAGTGAAGAGAAAAAGAAAAACAAGTCCAGTTACTAATCTTTATAGGTAAATAAATATATTTTCTTTAACCTTCATGAGATATATAATGTATGTATATTAGACATTACCTGGAGCACTTGAAACTGAATCTTTAATCTGCTTGGCTTTCATTGTAACCTGTTTAGGAAGAAAGAGAATTATTTGATTTTCAATGGTAAGAGGGCTTAAAATATGTTTTTAAAAAGGATTAGTCTAGTTCCATTTGAAACTATCAGTAACAGCCATCCATGGTGAGGAGGACAAATGATCAAATGTATGTCATGACATAAACTCTTCCTTTTGTACTTGCATTGTGATACTCATATCCACATACTTTCAGACTTGGATAATTTATGTCACTCTTGTGCAGACAAGAAGCACACCCAAAACTAGACTTCTATATTTATTATGAGATTACATTAAAAGAACATCTCTCCACCCTCACTTTTATGGTCAAGGAAGTCTTTTCTGACATGTTTATCACCATTTCATTCTTTCACCAGTGAATTCAGTTGCCTTTTATCTGATTGTTTCCAGTCTACAGTTCCTCCTCCCGGTCTCCCAAGTTCATTCCCACATACCATTACAATTTTTTGTATATTGGAATTTGATAGATCCCTGTACATTAAGGCACACATTTGCGGCTAGCAACTCTTTTTTTTTTTTTTAATT
>JAEANM010000700.1:0-33005 GCA_017656035.1 Myanophis thanlyinensis
AATTAAATTAAATTAAATTAAATTTAAATATCAAAAGAATGGAGTTTCCCTGCATGTCCACTAGAGATTACAGCATGGCTGCTTGAGTTCCAATTACTTTCAATGTCCCTCAATATCACTCTTCAACCTGATCCATTGCTGTGCTCTTGTAAACATTAGAGATTATAAGTGTATAAATATGAGAATCACCATTTGGCCACATCTAGGGCAATTCATTGCCAATTAACTCATTGCTACGGGTTGCCACTGAATCATAATATTTAGAACCTGCTTCGTTTTGAAATCATCCTACACTAACAAGAATGTTTGTTGCAAATTTGAGCCAATTTGATGCATTCTCAGATTGAGAATCGAAGAATGGTTGTAATAGAGTCTGAAATAGTGGTCCCAAAGTGAGCTCTGCTTTAAATATTTTTTTAAAAATAACACTATGCTGTTCTACTTTCAAAACAGCTTAGTATTGTCCTTCTGTATTAACTTGCTTATTAACTTCAAGGAATTCTTGACTCACCAACCAAAATAAGACACATCTTTCTTCTATAGGATAGGAAAAATAGAATATTTTTACTTGTTTTACTCTTTCTCCTTTGAAAAACGTTTACTTATAAACTTGCAATTTCTATTGCTAAAAAAATCCCGAATGTTTATAACCAAAAATGAACTTACCACAACCATTTTACCATCCACTATTTTTCTTTTTATTATTGTCTCTTTGCCATCCCATTTCTGCACCTGATTGAGTGAGCCGTTGTCTAGCGTCACAATACTCTGCCAAGAAAAATTATCTGGTCAGTTTTACAACTTAGTGAAGAAAACACAGCAAATCTTGCATTTGAAAGATGTGAATCAATTTAGTTAAAACTATTCCTTCCGCTCTAGGAAAGAGGGAAGTTTCAGGAAGGGGCTTTGGCTGGTTCTTTTGTCTTTTCGGGGTATCAGTGGGAAGCAAGGTAGACAAGCAGATTTTGTTACTATAACCTATCTCAGTAAAGTATATTCTGGTTTTATTAGGAATTAGTTTCCTAATCTGGTCAGCCTTGGAGGGCTGATGTATATCAGAGAAGCCTTGTCCACCTCATCAGATATATTTGAAGTATATAATTTTTCCTAAAACCTTTGAAATCTGGGGCCACCATGCTTTCAGAGACATCAATTTTATTTTGCCTTTCTTTTCTCTAAATAACTCAAGGAGGCGAACATACAGGTATAGTCCTCAACATATGACCATAATTGAGCCCAAAATTTTTGTTGCTAAAGCAGTAGCATTTGTTTTGTGAGTTTTGCTCCATTTTAGGACCTTTCTTGCCACAGGTGTTAAGCAATAACTGCAGGTGTTAAGTTAATAAGACAGTTGTTAAGTGAATCTGGCTTCCCCCTTGACTTTGCTTGTCAGAAGATTGCAAAAAAGTGGATCACATGACCTTGAGACACGCAACCATCATAAATAGCTGCCAGTTGCCAAGTGTCCAGTTTTGATTCCCTATTGGGGATGCTTCAAAGGTCGTAAAAAATGGTCACAAGTCACTTTTTCCAGTGCCATTGTAAGGTTGAGTGGTCACTAAATGAATTGTTGTAAGTCGAGGACTACTTGTACCTTTTTTTGGCATCCAAGAAGTTTCATGGAGTGCCCAAATTTTAGATCTAAAACCATTGAAACCAATTTTATATCTAAAACCATCTGCAGGAAACGGGCATGCTATGTGGCTGGCTAGGGAATTCTCGGAGTGAAGTTCATGCAACTTCAAGTTGCCAGGATTGCGAAACATCATTTTACAGTTTACTTTCATCAGTGCTTTAGATCTCCAAATGGACTGCATATTCTTCTTAATTAACAAGAACATGTGGCTGCAGCCCACTGTTTGACCTGGATGTCACCTGCCCTGATATCAGCCCAAACAGGAACATCTTGTAGGACAAAAGAGCATAAAACCCTTGTTTCCCAATTTAAGCTTCCCAGAATTCTTAGCCAATCATTAAGCTGGTATTCATGTCCCACACATTCATCTTTTTATAAATGTGGAACTTCCCAAATTGCCATTTTCCAAAAGGGTTCACAAAAACAGTTTCACAAATCCAAATGTACTCAACCAACATGATTTAAGGGAAAGTAGGGAACTTACCTTTACTTTTCTGTCATCTGCTGTGATCTCATCAAATTCTTCTTCTAGCTTGAAGCAAATCTCAGTGTTTTTCAAACTGCTTTCGGACTTGATGGTTATAACATCCCCACTGCAGGTGATAATTACACTGGGCTTGGTCACTCCAGCCACTTTCCTAGTTGCAAAGCCCACACCTACAAATCAAACCAAAAACCATGAATTTCTTATCACAAATTTCTTGACCTTGAAGACTGAATTGAAAAAAAAAACCCCACCTACTTATAAAAACTTGATTCAAGCTGGGTTATAGCCAAACCTCTACAGAATAAGAGGGTGAAGAATTTAAACACCAGGGTTCCTTTCCTAAAGTCACTTTTATCTACCTTTGTTTAGATCTCTGTATAAAAATTCAGCTGGAGGTGAGACAGGGTTTACGGCATGTTGTGCAAGCTAGATATTTGATCGAGGAACCAACTTGAATTGTGTAGTAAATTGAATTAGGTGACTCTATTGTCTTCCATAAACTAGGCTGAAAATAATAAAATACCTACCCAATCCAATCTCTGTTCTCCCCCAACTATTTGGTATATTTTGTATACAAAATTCAATGCAGTTTCATCAATTAGTTTTAATATGTTTTCATAAATATCCAGACTGATTACATTTAATCTAGCTAGCAAACAGCATAAGGTAGCTTTTCCTTTAAGGCAACATCACTATTACAGTTACTCAAATCCATCATCATTATAAATATTTAAATGAATCAAACTATAAACTAATGAGAGGAATACTAAAAGCCTTCCTTATATCCAGGGCAGTATTTATCCCAGACTGTCAAGATATAAAGATAATTTCCCCAAAACCATGAGAAAAGAAAATGTCAGAATCTGGTTGGTCCTATACAGCATCCTGTTTTCTACACTGGGCAATCATACATTAATGAGAAGTATTTAGATCAGAAGTCAGGCTGTTACCCATCTCCCCAAACTGGCATTCGTGGGAAGCTTTCTTTTGTGATTCTTAAAGAAATATAGATCTGAATTATAAGATAAAGTGATGACAACTACTGTGATAGCAAATTATACTGTTTCAGCATCAAGAAGTTTAACTGGTACTTCCTTCATGCATAGCATGATTGCAAGTCCTGACTTGCAGGAACACATCAAAGGACTTCCATGGTGATGGGACAATGTAGGTGGGGGTTCACCATTCTAAGGAGTTAGCTTTTTCTATGTTTGTCCAAAGCCTAACCATTCTTTTTTAACTCAATGGTTTATTCACCAAGTATTACCTTCATTTTTATACCCATCTCCACTGAACTTTCTTTTCAAAAGATTGGATGCAGTTATTTCTTGAAATAAGTATTATATAAACTAAAGTCCTTACTCTATATAATTTAATACAATCCAGATCTGCATTTCATTTGAAGAAATATTCCTTATAACAGCTGAGCTCTACAAAAATTTAAGTAGAAGATTGTCCTCCAGGTTGTTTAACATTAGCAGAAGCACCTGGGAAGCTACCATATACCTAGGGAGAAAGTGACTTAGTTTTCACATAGCATTGAACTATGATTCATTTAAGTGAAGCCTGCTGACTGAAAAATACAAAAACACAATAACTTCAGGCGTGTAGAGAAATTCAGAATACTGCCATTTTATTGCCATATTTTCTATTCTGTCCAAGTTAACAGCAGTCTCAGAAGTCTTCAATATCACTTACTGCTAGAAATGCCATTGCCAGAAAATTAAGCTTCTGCAGACAATGCAAGTGGTCCAGGATAAAACTATGGACCTCCTTGAACTTGAGGGTCCAAGAAAAGAGTGTCTAACAGATTTAGCTGTATCTGTATTCCTATGGCCAACGTACACAGTGTTAATATTGGAAGTAGGCTATTTGCATACATTAGTTTCACCAGAGTTAAACAAGGGGCCAGCATTCTACTTAAAAAGTGTGATGGATAAACAATGAAAAGCTTCAGGCCAATTCTTTGAAGTATCATTAACACAAACCAGGCATGTCTTGATAAGAACATTGCCGCTAGTTCAAAGCTCATAGCCAGCCATTACCAAGCATCACAAACCTGGTTCACATTTGACCAGAGGGAAAAATAACCATAAGCTTTTATATAAGGGAGGATCCAATCAGAGTTTCTTGTTTGGAGTATTTGTATCAAGGCTAATGTATATTGAGAAAATATCAGACAAAAAATAAACAAGTAGCAAGAGCCTTCACACTCCTGTACTTAACTTGGATATAAATGCTGCACAAAATTTAAACAGGGTTGCGTGGTCTTCTAATATTTAATAAAACAATTTCAGGGTAACATTCTACAGACAATCCAAGCTATATTATTAACTAAGTTTTCACATTCAGAAATTAGTTGGAAGCCAGATAAAATGCAAACTAAATGAATTTTACTTAACAGACATGCAGTATAACATGGATTACTCTGAAATCTAGCATAGCTAACATAATGCAAGCAACAGGTTTCACTCCACATTACTATTAATAATAAAATAAGAACTATTTTAAGGTTAAGTTTATAACAAAACAAGTCTACTAATTACATACCTAATAAAAAATTATCCATAACCACATTCTCCAGGAAAAAACAAGTTTTAAAAATTAAATTTAACAAATAATTCTTACCCAGCTCCTTCATGTAGTCATCAAACTTTTCACTTGAAATTAGTTTCCAAGTTCCCACAAATGGTTCACACATTGTGAAGGATTAAGTTTTCTAACACACTCTAAACACCTTCCTGCAAACCTCGATGTAGTCACCACTTCTGTTACTAACCTCACTCATGCCTTTAAAAAGCAGCTTTGACCATGTGATTTTCTGCTATTAGCCAATAGTCACACAGGCAACCAATGGCTGTGATTTAACACATTTTTTTTTCCTTTAGTGGGTCATAGTGCTATTAGGCATTAGGACAAAGCATTACCAGCTCCTATTATTTTATTTGTTCTAGCAGCAGTAGTGATTTTTGCTACTTTTTATGCCCCCACCTCACTTACACTGTATTTGGCATGACTAATCCAACTGTATAAAAAGCACTGACCTATGCACTGATCTAGCAATTAACTATTTGCTGCAAAATTATAATTAGATATAATGAATAGCACAATCCTATGGAAATCTGTTCAGCTGTCAATTCCACTGGGATTTACTTCAATGGGATTTGTTTCCATACGTTTGGAGAACTTAAAGTTTTCAGAATTTTTTTTAAGTTTTATGTATGCAGTGAACAAGTCAGACAAATATGCTTCCTATCATTATTTAACTTGATTGTGATGATAATAGGATCCTTAGATTTTGCTGTAAGTTTTTAAATTATCTCTATGTGAATTATAAATTGGCCTAATCCTGAAAGAGCACAGATATTCAGTCAACTGACACAACAAAGAATTTAACATTTTATTCAAAAGAAAAAGAAGTGTGGTTGCATTCATTTTAATGTGGGTCTTTTAATGACTAGAAGAAAGGCACTTTGCTTATATGAGGTTTGAAGCATTTCTTCTGAAACTATCCTAATTTATGTTTTATTTGGTTTTAGTTTAGCATGTTGTGTAAACAGTCATTGTGGTTTGTTAAGCATGGTTTATGTGTTGTGTGAACACAGCAAATGAAATAATTAGTAGAAACTTTTCCAAAAGCCATACAATCCAATTATAATAGATTTCCCCATTGACTGGGATGTTAAGAACACCAAGTTAGGGAAAATTGTATTATTATATTATGTAATTATAAAATTATATTATTGTCTGAAATTGGTATAGGATTTCCTGCCTGAACAAAGGGTTAGACAAGAAGATCTCCAAGTCCCTTCCAACTATACTATTATACTCTACTCTACTCTACTCTCCTCTACTCTACTCTAATCTACTCTACTCTACTCTACTCTTAATGTCAAATTTTAAAATAATAACTTTAAAGAATATTTTCTTACTCTCTAAAGAACTACCTTATATTGCAGAAACAATATACAAATATGTTAATTCTTAACATTAGGAAACAAATCTTTGTAAGGATGTCTTAAATCACCTTTCAGGAAGGATATTTTTGAAAGAAGAGTGGATCAACTTGTTGCCACCGTCAGCCTCCAGCTGACCGGTGTGTTCCCACAGGGCAGGCCTCCTCGGGGTTCCATTGTCGGGACGATGACGTCTGACAGCCCTAAGGGTACGAGCCTTCTCTGTGGCTGTACCCTCCCTATGGAATGAACTGCCCCCAGAGATTCGGACCATTGCGGACCTGCGGACCTTCCGGTGCACATTAAAAACTCATTTATTTCAGCAAGCTGGTCTGGCCTAACACTTAACAGGGTTGCAAAATTTTTAATTTAATTATCTAAATTTTAATTTTTTAAAATTTTTAACTCTTATAATCTGGGCCATCGATTTGATCTTTTTAATTATATTTTAACTTTTCTATGTGTCTTGTTTTAAATGGCTGTACACCGCCCCGAGTCCCCTGGGAGGGGGGCGGTATAAAAATTTGTGTAAATAAAATAAATAAAATAAACCTATTTTCCAAAGCACCAGAAAGCAAGACAAGAAATAATGGATGGAAACTAATCAAGGAGAGATGCTTTAAATCCTTTAAAATTTGGGGTGTCCAGTACAGCTGAAATGAATCCATTTTAATTTTATATTCACAGAAGCAACTTTAATACTTTGAAGAACTGCAGGCTTTGATGTGTTCCAATTCTTTAATTCATGAGCCATAAATGTCCTTAATACTAACTTTAAAAACATTTGTTTAGTTTTGATACAGTTATGAGCATTATAACTGCTGATGTCAGTGGTGAAATTAATTTTTTTACTACCGGTTCTGTGGGCATGGCCACAGGATTAAACATCACCAAGCACAGAATTAAACACCAAAGTTACAATGTAATAAGGGGAGAGGCAGTTTCTGTGAGCAAGGCAATAAAGATTAGGCTAGAAACAGCTGCTTTATTTACAGGATTAACCCTGTAAAGTTAATTTCTACTAATAACTGGTTCTGTAGAACCAGTGGGAACTGGTTGAATTTCACCTAAGGCTGATGTGGGGCATTTGGTTTCAACAAAACTTGTTATTTCAAAGGCCTAAATATTTTTACTGTTTAATAATTTAAAGCATGCAATGAAGACCGAGGAACACGTTTGCTTGCTTCAGGAGTTACATCCCAGATACAATAAATTGTTCAACCACCTTGGAAATTGTAGAGATGTGTTAATCCCTTTCCTATTGTATCTCCATAAAGGCATACTATGACAAAGCCATACATTTAGTTCAAGCTCACTAAGCTTTCTTAAGATCTTGCAAATATCCCTGGAAATTACAAATATTTGATCATGCATACCTAGGAGGATTTATGTGGATTTCTGCTAATATGTATAGGGTTCATGGAATTCCTTTCTGCCAATTATGTCCACACACCCCTTTCTAAAATAAATGTTTCAGTGTCTTTATTATTTTGAAGATAGATTTAATTCTACTGATTGTGAAGTATACGTTTTATGTGATTACTAGAAAATGAATATCGTAAGTTCACTTTTGCATAAAATGTCATGAAAGCCTAAATCAAATTGGTACCTTCCAAATGTGATTGGATAGCATGTGGAGAACTCCCAGTAAGACTGACCTTTAGTAAAAATACAATTTTGGGAACTATATTCATGAAACCATATCTATTTTTAGAAAGAAATGAACTTTGTTCATGATTTTTTTTTCCCTTTCTGGCTCCTAGCTTGAACTATTGCTTGCTCTTTTTTTCCCCTACAAGGAAAGCAAGATTTAATTTTTCAGCTACACTTTAATAGAAACTACTTATTCTATTATTCTTCATTATCAATAGCTCTTATGAAATGTGAGTTTTCTGACAAAAGGCCTGAAAATATTCTTGGGCCATCAAACCTAGACTGCATCAATCTGGATGACCACTAAGTGGCAGCAAAGGTTAAAACCCCAAATTTAGTGGTGATGATCTGAACTTTTGCAACCCAGTTAAGATAGCTGTAGGTGTATGGTAGGAAGGAACATCACTGACAAACCTTCCTAAGACAATGCCAGATTGTAGCCACTCACTTGCACTATGAATATCTAACCACTCTGCTACTATGCATAAAAAACCCGAATCACTTTTTTATTTAAAGATTGTATTACTACCTATCTTAAAACAATTCTTGCTGTTCACAACTATAACAACCTACCGCCCCTCCCCCTCCAAGCTATGAAACCCATAAAGCTGTAAAACACAACAAAAACTCAATGCATCTGTCATCTACTTTGGATGCACCAACAACTAACCCAGGCACTCTCACTCTACCCTAAAATGTAGAAAAAAAGGCTAGGTCCTTAAGGGCCTTCTGGAAAGCTAAAAGGCTAGGGAAGGGGCTACTGGATTGCCTGGGATAGGATGGGCAAATGATGGAGGCACCAATGGAAAAGGTACACTTCTGAAGTCCCACTAGAAGATGCTAATATTTCAGGGAAGGGACCTGTAGGATGCCTGCTTTACCTACTCAGTAGGATAAACAGATATGCTCCGGGAGTGGAGATCCAGCACACAGCATCTCCATTGCATGTCATATAAATGCATGCATATAAATGAATAAAGCTGCTTCCTTCATCCCTGGGAATAGGTAGACACACCAATTGATGGAGATGCATCTTGTGCTGATGAAGCTGTTTTAAAACTTTGTTTTCCCAGACGTTTTAATTGATGTAATTGTCCTGACCTCTGTTTTTTCCCCCCTGCTTCTTTGTGTATACTTCTATTATATAGCTAAACTGTTTTCATATGATGATTTATCGCTACCTGAAAATACCTGGTAGAGAGCCACAAATTCTCAATACTTGCTGTGCTTGGTGTGATATAGATCTTGAGTTGTAATGTGGACTTTTGAGGACAAAGAAGCAAGTGCTATAATGGCCAATTTACTGTATGGGAAAACAGACTTCAATGCTTATTAACTTTTCTGTGAAATCATTGAATCTGTGCTTGTTGGAGAGGGATTTTGCTTGTTTCAAATATTTGTATTTTTACTTGCCACAAACCAGAGCTTATCCATATTTGACTGACATAAATTGTAGTTAACTACTGTTAATGCCTCAAAATAAGAGAAGAAGAGAATTCTTGAAACCTATCTGCTGCATATCCTGTTCATTATTTCCGTAGGAATAATGACTCATGTTTCCATAATATTTGCAATTAAGAATCCTGCAGCATTGTATCTCTTGAACAAATTTTCAACAGGAATGACCCTGATTTTAGAGACCGTAGTAAAACAGCAGAAATATATGGCAAAAGTAAATACCACCATTTTGACTTAGGCTTGAAGCATAACACCAACTCAGGTGTTTCCATTTTCCTAGCCACAATTATTCTATGCTAAAGCAGTTTTGTATTTGACACTGCCTTTAATTAAAAATAATTAGGAGGAAAGGCAACATTGTTGCAGACTTCCTTTGAAGCTCCTAAATGAATGAATCATCTTGCCATGCATTCTTCCAGATTAATGCCCCATGATTGTTGCTGTCTCAGTCATCAGCAATTTGTGGTTCATAATCACTGAACCAGATGAATGATGTCAAGAAGCCTGCAGTGAGAAAATTGGAGATGAAGGCACCGTGTGCTGTTATGATTTCCAGTGCCCTGCTTTTTAGCAGAAAGGCATAGATCAAAGTATAAATGAAAACTTTTTTTTTACTTCTGCCAAATAATCCCAAGCATTTTTGTTACATATCAGGTATAGGTGAACATATTAGAGCAAGGTGGGTGTCATGGTTATGGCATCAGGATAAAAAGCTGGAGGCCATGAATTCTAGTCCTGTTTTAGACATAAAGCCAGCTGAGTGATTTTGGGCCAATCATTTCCGCTCAGCCCTAAGAAGGAGACAATGGCAAACCACATTTGAAATCTTGCCAACAAAATTGCAGGGACTACTCTAGTCTAGGCAGTCACCAGGAGTCAAGATTGATTCCAAGACACCTGTGTACACTGTAAAGTTTGCTTCTTTCACAGTTTTGTTTGTATCTTATTTATTGAACGGCAGAATAATGACGGTTTCCCTTGAGTACAATGTACTTTTCTGCTTTTTTTCTGTTAACTGTTGAAAAAGGTACTTTTCAGGAGTCCTGAGCTTTGTTAAGGACAATGCAGCCAGCACAAAAAAAGAATAAACTTGTTTTAGTTTCTGCATCTCAATGTACCTAGCCTTGTTGCTGAAAGACAGATCCCAGAATCCATTGGGTTATACTGATTGGACTACTGAGAATTGTGTTACAAGTCTGGAGGACTGCAGTTTCCAGTTGATAGTTATCATTGTTGTATTGGAAAAATTTGAATTGTTTTCTCTCTGAAATAATTACTCATTTTAAAACTGCATCATATAATTAATAGATCTAAACAGAGATTTGGAAATAACTTGGAAGAATTAATTGTGTAAATATACCCATATGCAACTCTTCAAAACAGCTGCATCTTTTCTAAGGAATGCATAGTAGTCCTCTGCACCTACCAAAGTTCCAAGGAAAAAATGCAGTTTTACAGAGTTCCAGAAAAAAATGTAACATTCATGTTTCTGAGTGCTCTGAAGAACCTTTTTGGAGACTTAATTTCAAAAACTCTCCAATCGTAAACATCTTACATTTTGCACTTACAAAACAATATTGGACTCCACTGAATTAATATTATGACTTCATTCCACATCCACATTCCTTTTTATAGGCTTTATTTTTTGAGGTAGGGGATTTAGTAACTTGCTCCCTTAAGTTACAATGGCTTGTTATTAAGAGCTCTTGTTGAAAACTTACTGAATAGATCAGTATACAGCTGTGATATAAATATTTTAAGGTTTCATTGATAGCATATTTATAAGCTGTAAGAATAAATACCCTGCAAGAATGACATTTTTCCATGCCATAGATATAACTTGATATTTTGCAATGTCAAGATATTTATGCATCTTAAACATAAAGATCTGAAATTGCAAATTATGCAAGTAAAGTATTATTCCTGATTTTTATGCTTTTTCCCAGCCCATCCCACATTTTTAAAATGAACATTATTTGACAAAGAGTTCTGAAAAACCTGAAGTCATTCGGTTTTCCTAAAACTGTAAAAATGCCACACAACTATGGATCTTTTTTTCTCTCATGAATCTACGTTGCTGCATTTTTTTAATTCAAAACGGTTTGCTCCCAGTCTACAGTATGCAGATCTTTTGGGGAGTAGTTTGATTTTTGTCTGAGTTTTAAATTTGTTAATTCCCCAAAGAGCTAGCAATCATGGTGAAGTGTTTCATTTATGTACTCATTACATTTGCTGAGATTTTTTTTTTTAAATTGTAACAAATTTGGAAATACCAACCATGGTATCATTAAAGAAACTCACACATTTCTTTGCTATGTCTTCAGACAAACGGTCAGCTTTATAAATTGAACTCTAGCTTCCCTTTTTGCACCCTGTATTCTGACCTTAGTCCTACTTGTCAAGAATAATCTTGGCTGTTTCATTTTCTGAAAATACAAAGACACCCCCTGCTGGTCTGGGTGACAAGCATAAACTTCTGATTATACTCCCTAAACTTTCATAATAATTTTGCTAATTGATTACCTGAATCGTAGTGACATGCAGGGATAATAAAAACATGTTACCCTCGCTTCCCCTTCTGCTATGTATTTGCATTTGATTATTCCATACAGCAAATGCCAAGACCTTTATTTTTTATATTCAGAAATCTTTCTTTTAGGATAATATATGAGTTGGGCTGGCCAAACTACTGGCCTCTTGAAACGGTACATTATTCTCTGACTAGATACCATTTGAAGGTCACAAACAGGACATCTGGGCCACCATCCTCTCCCACTGAAAGATAACATTTACAGTACATGGAGGACTTCCACATTTGATGGCCATGTTCTCTAAGACTGTCTCAGCTCTCTCTTGAAGGAACATACCAATTATCTTGGGGCAGGGTGGGAAGAAAGGAGGAAGTTTTAAAAATAAGGTCAAAATACCATCTTGGTGAACAATTTAGGACTTAAAGAAAGAGTAATGATAGCTTTTATTGATAAGCATTCAGACTATTCTTGGTCTATGTGAGTGTTCCCTTTTTTATATTTTAAATTTTTAAAAATGTCATCTTCCTGGAAATCCAAGGTCCTCGTGGCCTCTTTTGGATGTATAGTACAGTAAAAAAAAAAAATACTAGAGGCCCTAAATTTGATCTCTCTATCCAAAAGGGAACACTGTGAGATTTGCAAGGTAAGTTGGAGAAAAATATTTTTTAATGCACAAAACACAAACGGATGACTAGGATTTGCTTTTAATGAACTGGCTTCTACCCACTTATCTGCCAATATTCTTATTCTTCCTTCTTTCAGCTCTCTTTTTGCATGGATGGGAACAGGGTGAGGTTAAAGTCAAGATGAGAGCCACAAACCCATGATTGATATTCTCTCCTTTTACATGCATTAATATATGCAAAAAGGGTTAGGGCTTTGATCACAACTGCCATCTTGATTTTTTTTTTTTACCTTTTCCATGGTATCTTTGTTCTTTTGGCCTAGGACAGTCACTTTTCATTTCTGATAAAAGAAACGTTATTTAGAAATCCAGGCAAATTGCTTTGCCTGAAATGCAGGGGTGGGAACATCCTGCCTTACTGAACTGCTGTCTGCTATGCAACTCTTAAAAGTAAATGAAGGCTATTGAAATCTCACATTTTGCTTTAAGTTCTAGTCTGTTGGGTGACTCAAATTATTTAACAGACAAGACGCCAATGCAATGCAATATCCTGTTTGTGTTGAACTTACTTCCTGAGTCTACCAAAGTAATGGAAATCTGCTAAAAATAGGCATTGGACTGGCTTTGTGCATAATATTAAACCATTATAACTTTTTCAACAAATCGGAATAAAACCACATTAAATCAAACTGTGGTGCGGTATGAACTTCTATTTGTCCTGTTACATGTTATAACAGAACTTCTGTACATACTATTTTAATTTCATTATTCAAGAGTTCTTTCAAACAATGTTTTCCAAAGCAGTAAGAAATAATAAACATTTAAATGTGAATGAAAACAGAAGTACAAAAAAAATGACAACTATAAAATAAAGTACTGCAATGGCAGGACAATATCTGAAGCCAACATTAAAACAATCATCAGCATTGCCATGAATAGTTTGGGAAAGAATTGTAACTAGACTAAACATTTTGTTTGGTTTGGTACAGTTGCCCAGCCATCCTGCATTACTGAGAAAGCTAGGATGAAAAATGACATATTTTTACTTAAACTCTTAGCCAGTTTCACCAGTACCAAAAATCCCACATGGATAGCCAGGATTCTTGCTAGAAATACTAACCAACAAAGTGTTACAGCTCATAGCCACACCTTAGACTATATTGGGAAAGAAATGGAAAATAAATATACAGTTATTTGTCCAATGTAAACTAAAAAGTACTACACATTTTAGTAATGGAGTGGGATTTTCTGTCCTATGTTGGCCTTAGTTCCCAACTGATTTCTCCCTGCTTCTAGTCCATTATAGTACAAAGCTGGGAATGTTCCTTGGAGAAATTCAAATGACATAACTTCACATGAATCCATGATACAGCTGGCCTAAAGAAATTAAGAGTTTCTTTTTGTGAAAATCTATCCCAAGTGTTCCATTCTTCTTGAACATTCTGTCATGTTAATCCACAGATCTATTCACAGTTTTTTTCCTACATCATAATTAAATGATGGTGGAACAATTCTTGGGAACCTGGAAACTAATCTTGAGTGAAAACTTTGACGACTATATGAAAGAACTAGGTAAGCAAGAACACTGCAAGAAAAACCTAAATTTTCAGAGATAACCAGCGTTATTTATTTCTTAGATTTATAGCCTGCGTTTTATCCAACAGCAAAAAGTGGCATATATAATGTACCATACTTCAATTTTTCTCCATAAAAATGTGAAGTTTGTTGGATTGACAAAGAGTAAGAATGAGTAACTGATCCAGAGCCAGTGAACTTGCAATTTTGGGTATTCTCAGTGCCAGGCCAACTTTTTAATCGCTACCTTTTTAAAGCATTTTGCCTACAAAGATGTTTCTGTTTCCAAACATTGGAACTAATACTATGAGAGAAAGTAAAAGAACGAGAGGTATTTAAAGTTCAAAAAATAGGACTAAGAAGCATGATGCAGCCTTTGGCCATTTAAAAAGAGAGTTGACTTGTTCTCTCTTGGATGGGCTGGAAGGTGTTAGGCCTGTACTTACATACGGAGGTCTAAAGTATTTCTTCAAAAAATATTTGAAACCAAACAGAGCTATAATAATTACTTCTAAGATTCCCTAAAATGGCAATTTCCAATCTGGTGCTCCTTGAATAAATTGGATTGCAGTATCTATCATCCTTAATTAAAATGGGCATGCCTTTTCCAATTCAATATTTTCCAGGAGTATTTTTGACTAGATATTAGGTGTCATATATGTTGATCTACAACTCCTATCAGGCTGAAGAATACTATGTGTCTTGGATATTTTATCTTGGCTTGCATTGGAAGATTACTAATCAAATCCACTAAACAAAATAAAATTATCCTAAAATCCAAATCTTGATTGTCTAAAGTCCTCTTTTTAAACACTATTTGAAGTAGAACATCTTGTATGTGTGTGTTTAAGTTTTATTTAATCAAACGTGCAGTCCCATACCAGATTCAGAAAATATGAAGATTTAACCCTGTTTCTAGGATGAAAATAAAGTGGAAATTTGTGGTTCATTAAAATATGTTAATGAAAAATTAGAACTATACTACCAATGACCAATGTGTCTTTTTTATTTTCAGTAAGTTTTAATTCATCTTTTTATTTTTATTTTTTGACTTCATTTTTACTTTATCTGTTGTTTTTTCTATTAGATATTCTTAGAAAAAAGGTGGCATATGAACCAATGATAAGAAATGTTAAGAAAAACAAAAGTTGCCATTTTCTAACCAGAGTTATTTCTAAGAAGACCTTTAAAACACTGAATGATGTTTCATATTTTCCATTCTGTAGGAATAAGCTTTGCCCAAAGGCAACTGGGTGCTCTAGCCAAACCCAAAATCATCATCTCTATGGACAAAGATGTCATCATCATCAGAACAGAAACTATGTTTACTGTTAATGAGATCTCTTTCCAACTGGACCAAGAGTTTGAGGAAACAACAATAGATAATAGGCTGGCCAAGGTAAATATTTCTAGGTTTTATTCCCATGTTTAAGAAGAAGAGATAGAATAACTTGCCATATAACAGAATAATTATTAGAATGTCGGTCTAGTGGTTAAGATACCAGGCTAGAAAGTAGAAGATTGTGAGTTCAAATTTTGCCTTAGTCATGAAAGCCTGATGGGGTACTTTGGGCCAATTACTCTCAGCCCAATTCACTGAAGGGGTTATTGTTATAGGAAAAATATGGGGAAGAATGAAATGTTGGAAATGTTTGCTGCCTTGAGTTATTTGTAAAAATGCTAAAGGCGGTATACAAATAAATAAATAAACAAATGTCAGCTAATGAAAAATGGGATATAAGGAGGGAAAAAGAAAATATCTTCCCCATAACCTCCTGTTGTATTTTTAGAGCATTATAACAAAGGATAATGACACCCTCATTCACATCCAGAAGTGGAATGGCAACCACACTACTATCAAAAGAAAAATAGTAGATGGAAATATGGTGTTGGTAAGTTTTTTTCAGTCTACCCTGCATTTTAATTTTATTTAGTTCTATGTAAAGCCCCACAAAGACCTGAATTTAGAGGAAACATCATGTACCTCATTCTTCCTATGGCATTCCCAGCTATTAACATAACATTTCAATTGTTCTCATTTTCTGTTATTTTTCTTAGTATTATTTTGTTAATTATTAAATCCATGTTAGTATGTTGGGAATTGAGGGATGTTCAGAATACGCTAACCCCTAGGTGGGCAATTACGGCTCCTTCATGACTTGTGGACTTTAACTCCCAGAATTCCATGCTGGCTCAGGAATTCTGGGAGTTGAAGTCCACATGTCATGAAGGAGCCGTAATTGCCCAGCTCTGCTTAACCCTAATAACAGCTACCAAGGAGATTCAAGGTTTCTTCAGCTATAATACCTGCAGAAGTTGTCAATGCTGAATTCAGGCAGTGTGAGCTGTGAATTATGGCTCGTGTGAACTCAAACCGTTAATGCTTTTTTTTTTTAAACTTCTTTTTCACTTTATGAACCAGACTCAACTATTTTTAGAATTAAAAAAATGACAATTCTGGGGAAGAGCGATAAGGAGCATTGTCTTCAAACTGTAACCTGAAAGTCACTCTTACATTTGAAGTAATCTATTCTACTTAAAAGTTTTCGAGAATAACTTGCTAGTTTGAAGGAGAAATACAGGAAGCCCTTAACTTACAACCACAATTGGAGCCAGACTTTGTTAAGCAAGGCTTTGTTAAGTGAGTTGTACCTGATTTTTACAAGTTTTTTGGGGGGCTAAGATTTTTAAGCAATTCATTGTAATTGTTGAATCACGAGGTTGTTACATGAATTTGGTTTCTCTCGTTGATTTTACTTTTCGGAAACTGTCTGGGAAGGTCACAAATGGCAATCAGGTGACCCTTGGATGCTGAAATCATCATAAATACATGCTGCTTGCCAAGCACCTGAATTCTGATCATGTGACCATGAGGATACAGCTACAGTTGTAATTATGAGGATTGGTCATGAGTCTGCCCTTGTAACTTTGAACAGTTGTTAAATGAATGGTTGTAAGTCATGGACTACCAGTATAACTTTTGTACGGATAGCCGCTAAAGCACATAGAGATCAGCAGGCTACTATGCAACCCTATATAGTACACTGTGGAAGAAAGCTTGTCCCCAACATTACAAGTAGCTCCAACCTCCTTTTGGAAGCCCCCAGAGTTTTTCTGATCATTATTGCTGAAAATCAGCACCTTGTTTTCTGTTATTTTAAGATAAGATGTCCTTGAAAGCTATAGTGTAAACTGCAAAATAGGATTAGCAGAGTTTAAAAGAAAAAAAAATGTCCTTCCAAAAGTGCAGTCTTGTTGCAGTCTGGATTGCTGTAATGTGCTCTACATGGGCTTGCTCTGGAAGACCACCCAGAAGCTACAACTTGTCCAGAATATGGCAATATGTGCAGTGGTGGAATTCAAATTGTTTTACTACCGGTTCTGTGGGCATGACTTGGTAGGCATGCCTGGGTGGTCATGTGACTGGGTGGGCAGTTTCTGTAAGCAGGGCAATAAAGCTTAGGCTAGAAACAACAACAGAATGTATTTTTTCCTGCCTTCCTTACAGGATTAACCCTGTAAAGTGGAAAAAATCAAAAGGAGATTTCTTCTAACAACCTCTGAATTGCTTAAAAAAAATTAGTACCGTTTCTAGCGAACCTGCTAGAAGCTGTTGAATTTCACCTGAGTGATGGGTGTCTCTAAGTTTATCTATGAAACACCTCTGTTGTGTAAGCTGCACTGCTTCCCTGTTTCCTTCTGGATGCAATTTAAGTTATTGGTTATTACCTTTAAAGTCCTACTTGGCACAGGGCCAGGTTATCTTCAGGACTGGCTTTCCCTAAGGATATCTACCTGTCCTTCCAAATAAGATAAACTGGACCCTGCTCCTACTTCCTTACTTTAAACATTGCTATCTTATGGGATCTAGGAAATTCGACTTTTCCGTGGTAGGTCCTACCCTATGGAAGTTCAACAGGCCTATGAGCCTTACAAAAACACTGAAATCCTGGCTCTCCCCCCCCCCCACCCCCCAGTGCTTGAGTAGGGTAAACTGCACGAGATTTAGCAAGGGTCTGTATGTGAAAGCTTAACTTTAGTGCCAGGTTTTTAATGTTGTTGGTTTTAATTGATAGGTGTACTATATTGTTTCCATCAATGTTGTTTTCATCAGTGATTGGGAGCCATCCAGTTTGATTTAAGATGGGTGATTATACAAACATTTTAAATAAATAATTACATCCCCAATTTTGTAGTCTTGACCTCTTGGTGTTATTGTTGCAAACAATGTGGCCACAGCAATGCAGACCTGGCTCAGTCTCTACTTCTCGTTTTGTAGGATCAGCACAATTCCTCTCAATATGATCCACGTTTAGTTTCAGCTTTTGGAATTTTTTTTTGTTTATCATTTTGCTTTATTGTAGTCTACTCTGGGATTACTTGTGATGGAAAGCAGATGAGAAATTGATCTAAATGGATGTTAATCATAGTACATTCAGTAGCAATTTCTGAGTACATGCAATTCCTACTAGCACCTTTTTCTCTTCTTCCAGGAATACCTCTTGAATGATGTCATTTGTACCAGGGTCTACAAAAGAGTATAAAACAATTCATTTCCAAGTTACATTTACCTGCTTCTCGTTCTTCAAGTGATGTCACTATTAACTATGATGCTTGTATGCAAAAAGAAATAAAGAATTCCATACTGAAATAAGATTGAAGATAAATACGTCCAATGTCTTAATCACAATGTTCTCACTGATCATAGTTGCTGAACTGATTCTGATATTCTTCTTAAAGCTAGCATCTGCATTGGGACCCAGTATACAAGTTGAAATCAAACCAATACAGAATAAAGTAAAACTGTTGGGGTTTTTTTAGCTGAAAATTAAGGTTCTATAACCGGAAGTTAGAATCACATGTCTTTCAAATTTCATTACACTGTTGATTCAGGTGTGATACGAAAGTAGAAATAGAATGGAAAGATCATCATGAGAAGCCATGCATCAGTGGTTGCACAAAAACTTTTACTGAATAGATCAGACGGTGTGTAACACACACACACACAAAACTTGGCAATAAATTCTCCATTTTGAAATTCAGTTAAGGAATCAGATAAAACTACACAACATTGTATATTGGATTTGAGAATCTGTCTGGGGTTAGGAATCTTTTGGGACCAAATCACTGTTGCTATATTGCAAAATTAGAAACTTTTGTGACACTCCCTCCCCCAGAATCCTAATTGCCCCATAACTGATTGCATGATTTTTCCATAATTTTTGGCATGAAATATATTGACTGTTGTGTAAATCCCCTAAAGGGGGGCGGGGGGGAGGGGGAAGCCAAACTCAGAAAACTAGGAAAAAAGATCTTGCTCTTTCTACTTGTTACAGCATCTCATATCTCACAATCAACCAGAAGTGGCAGGTATTTCAGTTTAGTCTATCAGGAATCATACAATATCTAGGCAAGACAGAAGCCATCATTCTCAGTTGAGAAGAATAGCAAACCAAAAAGCAGAAGACATACTTCATCGCATTATAAATGGGACAACTTTATTCAACAGGAAAGCAGAGAAGTATTTGAAATAAGTAAAATGAGTCCCTCTACTGGCAGATTTAAGTAGGAATAGCTGGTCCAGTCTCATGCATTTTGGGGAAACAATTTAATAAATCAAACAAAACTTATTCTTAAAATGAAAATAAGGAAAGCTCTCCATTTCTTCCTTTTTTCCTTTCTCATTCTTGTCTTGCCATTTTGTAAATCTTTTTTTTCATTGTCTGTAAACTAATATTTTTTTTAAAGGCAACAGTATATTATATAATAGTGCTGTTTCCAGCAAATATATGGACAAAATGGAAGTGTTTTACGAATAGTTTAAGAAAATCATTGTAATGGATTTTTAAAGGTTGATAAATTGCTAGATAGAAGCTGCAGCTTGTAGATTTCTGGAAAGAATAGGAAGGAAAAAAAAAATTTAAAGAGATAATTTATAACTGACAAAACTGATCTTTATTTTAAACATATTATGACCTCACATTTTAAAACAATTTACATTTTACAATATAAATTGACATTATAGTATTCTAAACTCAGATATTTTGCAGAAGTCCAGGTATTCCTATCTGGCTTCTTCTTTACCAAATCTTGTTTCCACACAACAATTCACAAAAGTTGGATTCCAAGATACTCAGAGTTAAGCCAGTTCCAGAGATTGATAGGCAAGTAAAATCAACAGGAAATGAAGATTAGGCTAAGAACAGTTTATTTCTACAATGAGGCTAAACTCAAAGCAATTTGAAAAGAAATGAGCTGGGAAATCAAAACTTATCAGTGAAATTATATGTATACTTATCACTGCTTTGGAACAAATCATTCTCCCAATATGTCAGAGCTTGCAGAGATATAACTAAAGTGAGAGGACTAACATAATAAAGTTTCTAGCCCAAAACACAAGAAGATAAAAAATATGCATGGGAAAAAAAACAGGAACCTTTTCCAGGGCTAGATAACATTGTATGAACTTGTAGGAAAGGCACTGCCAAGAATTAAAAACAGTTCTAAACTTGGGAGGTTTGGGCTATTTGGATTTTCAAAACATTTTTTTACTTCATTTCAGGGATATTGGGACATTGTTCACATTCCATTGTAAACTCCAGGAATAAAATAGGTTGGAATTTTACATTTATGATTTATCACCAATTTGGGATTATGTTATTAGTATATCAGAATTCTTTTGCCATGCATATCTTTCTGTCAAAGTTATGGTTGGATTTGAATCCTGCACATCACAAGCATCAATATATGATTCCAACCTTCTAGATGTCATAAAGCTTTGTGAAGCTTCTTCACATCTTCAATTATAATTTTTCTCTACTAATTGACAAGTGATTTACAGTAAAACACTCAACTGTACTTCAAACACTCTTACAGAGTAATCTCTGAAAGAATTAGCTTGTTAGCCTAGAAAATGAAACATCTTGTGGGACTTTAAAGACAAATAAATATTATTTCTAGTAAATAGTATTTCTAAGAATGAATTCAACTCTGGATTAAAAATCTTTTTCAAATCATTCAGTTTATGAAAACTGGAAATAAATGATTAAACCACACATATATTCACATACCCAAATAAAACAAAAATGCCTAATTCAATAAAAGTTCATATTAAAAAAAACCCATTTATTTGATTGTTGCCATTCTATGAGACCAAAGTACAATCACAGTGGCTTAATCTGATATAAAATACAGTTGTATTAATCTAATCAAATCTACGGTAAGTAAGATTTTTAGTTTTAGTTCGGTCTACCTTCTGTTCTGCCATTTTGTTTGCTATATACCCCATACAATACTCAATCATTAGTATTGCAGTTTATGGAAGCTTTTATATAAACTATGAATAAAATATGTAAAAGGAAGGCATTCTTTCTCTTCTGTAAAAAGGGAAACAGCAGCGGGGAAGATTTTTCAAGCAGTGAATTTTCCCAGCATGTTGTTCCACAGATATTTAAAACAGTACATCCATTACTAAGCAAGGAAATCAAGTTGGTCAAAAAAGTCTGATCATTGCAACTGCAAAGAAGAAAAAGCATTGATGCATCTTTTTGGTCTGTCTTGTCCTTAAAGGTTCCCCAATCCCTATATAATGACTGATACAGTTCCTTAAGACTACAAAATGAGTCTTCATACTTCTACATTTTGTGGCAATAAATTCTTTTAAAAACCCATTTCCATTTTAAATGAAATTGTCTCTCTCAAAACATTTTCCCCTATAATATACAAAGGAAAAAAATGTCACATGGAACTGTACGGACAGTCAGACTTGTGCTGAACTGTTAATTATATAGATGAATTACTCCATCCTCTTTCGCACTGTATCCCATTTATTTTCTTGTCAGAGACAAGAAAGCATGACATTTAAAAATGTGCCCATACACGATAAATAATAAAAGAAATGTTTAAAAAAATTGGAGAGGGGAAGGACTTCAGCAGCAGGTTTTGACGTATCAAGATGGATAACTCAGCCTATATTTACTCAGGTACAATGGATGAGTATCAAAGAAATAGAGGCCACGTAATAGGATATTTAATTCACTGCATCATCCCTTTGCAAAGGAATGATCTTAATCTCTTTTGCTATCCGCTCTGCTATTGCTTGACAATTTGCAGCAATGATCCTTCTTGACATCAAATCAAATGGTTCTCCTAGAAAAACAAACACATACGTCTATTGAACACACAAGTCTATACAACTGACTTATTTCTACTAATTTAACAATAAAGTGACAAGTTAGCAGAGATGCAAACTGAATATTGTTTCAGGAATTCCACTTTATTTTCCTAAATTATATTTAGGATGGGTCTCCTCCTGGATGTACGGCTGTCATTGGAAGAACATATTGCAGCCGTCTCCAGGGGGGCCTTTTATCAGGTCCGTAGGATTGCCCAGTTGCGCCCCTTTCTGGATTGGGGCGCTCTTCGCACAGTCACTTCTGCCCCTGTGACTTCCCGTCTGGACTATGCCAACGCTCTCTACATGGGGCTCCCCTTGAAGAGCGTCCGGAGGCTGCAGTTAGTGCAGAATGTGGCCGCGTGGGCAATTATGGGAGCTTCTCGGAGCTCCCATGTTACACTCTTCCTGCGCGAGCTGCACTGGCTTCCTGTGGCCTTCCGGATGCGATTCAAGGTGTTGGTACTCACCTTTAAAGCACTCCGTGGCATGGGATCCAGGTACTTACGGGACCGCCTGTTGCCACCATCAGCCTCCAACCGACCAGTGCGCTCCCACAGGGCAGGCCTCCTTGGGGTCCCACCGTCGGGCCGTTGTCGCCTGACAACCCCGAGGGTTCGAGCCTTCTCTGTGGCTGCGCCCTCCTTATGGAACGAACTCCCCCGAGATTCGGATCATTACTGACCTCCGAGCCTTCTGACGTGCGTTAAAAACCTATTTCTTCCAGCTAGCTGGTCTGGCCCGATACCTCAGGGTTTAAATTTTAAATTGTTCTAGTTTTTGTAATCTTAAATTTTTAAACTTAATTTATTTTAATTGTTGACCTTAACTTTAAATTTAACTCTTAATTTTAATTTGTATCAGCTTTATATAATTATTTTAATTGGTTTTTAGATTGTTATGTATGTGTTTTTTATCTGCTGTGCACCGCCCTGAGTCCCTTGGGAGAGGGGGCGGTATATAAATCTTGATAAATTAAATTAAATTAATCTGTTATTTCAAATTATATTCGAATTCAAAGCAGAATTTATGTCTTTTTCCCAACAACAATCCAGGCCCAAAGTAACGCAGTGAGCTTCTCTGGCTGACAGTAAATTAATTTGGTCTCCAAGTGTTCAATAGGCTTCCCTGATCCTTGTCCAACACTTTCTACTATACCACAGTGATTCTCTGGATCAATTAATCATGACAAGAAACAACCTCATGTACAGTTTTCAAAATTGTGCAGGATAGAAAAAAACGATAATAAAATAAATTTAAATTTGATCTTGATCTTGAAATATTAGCAACACCAAGTGTCTATGTAGACACTGAATCCTAGTGTGAGAACTAGCTTTATGAATTAAAAATGGAACAGTTTTACATGCCAATCACACAGTAGCCATATTCACGTGGCATAGCTTCTAGAAAGATCTTCCTTGCTGTGGAAGATGTATTACTGTGCATACAATTTCTGAATTCCCATTTTGTTTTGTCCCTTAGCAAAGCAGTGGTGGGTCATTTAGTTTTTTGAACTGAAATAGAGTTTGCATTTTAAGAAAAAACATAAATCAGGATACTTCTTATTTTATGATTCCTAGCAGGGTACAACACAGTAGAAATTAGCAGCATTGCATCAAACCCTTATGATGTTGTCATGTAAATGCTTTTCTTGTGTATCTAGTTTCTGACATTTGACACAAATATGGAACTTGCAACATTGGCATGATGATGTGTATCCTGAACATTTTGTTATTCTCACCGTCTCTACAAGGAAATTTTCAGATTTGTATCCCTGAGTGGAAAATACTTAAGTTCTTTAACAGTCTTAGTCAAAACTGTTAACTGTACAAAATTGGCTATAATTCGTTTTCAACATATTTTACCTGAGATGTCGAGCAGCACTCCCCCTGCTTCAAGAACGATAATTCCAGCTCCTGCCATGTCCCAGCAATGAATTCCCATCTCATAATAGGCATCCGCTCCTCCTGTGGCCACCAGGCACATATTAACAGCTGCTGTCCCTACTGCTCTAATCCTAAACAGGTAACAGAATTACTGCAACCTATTATTCAGGCATTTAAGTTAATGGCTAATCATTTGGGTTGCTGAAGCACAGAAGCAAACTCTGAATTCGGGAACTGAATGGAACTTAGTAGAATAAAGTGCATGTACCTAAATCTGGACGTAGCGAATATCAGGTTATTCATCTTCATAATAGCACACTACTACATCATCCTATCTCAATTATTCAATATGTGCCTTTTTCAATAAGCTAGAATTGTGACTTTGCACTATCTATCTATCTATCTATCATCTCTGTGTACAGAGTTTTTAATAAAAATAATGCCTTAAATGGTAAGAAAGAAACTCTTCTGGATGTTGAAAATTAAGTGCAACATCCAAACATCTCTTTCCATTATTCAATGGACTTGGATGCTTGTTTCTAGCTACTACTTCTGAACTATGGGCATTCAAAAATGTATTTATTCATAAAATTTATAGGCCGCCTATCTTACCTGAAGGTAACTCTAGTTGGCTGAGGTTGAAAATTTAAACACGTTACCAGGATAAATAGGTCAAGATTAAATTATTTTTAAACAGACTGCTCCTGTTGAATTGAAACTATCTTCCTTTCCAACACCTTAGAAATGGTAACGTTAACACTCGTTTTCATACTATCTCCCTTACCTTCAGCAATCATTGAGACTTTGCACATTATATATTTTTATGACTGTGTACAGATACTTTAATAAAGCTAATGCATTAAATGGTAATTTATCAGTGCATTTGGAAATCAGCGACATTTGATACACAAATCTCAAAATTGGCAAACTCTTGCATTGCCACAAACAGGCACACCTCTGCACAAATGATTAACCTCTATTCTTCTTCACTCCTAGCCTAAATTCTTTTTTTCTCCCTCCAGCACTGCCATTCATACTTAGTGTACAAAGTCACATAGGTCATAAAGCGTAAGGTAAGGTTAACAATCAACATTCTTTTTTATTTTACTATACAGAGCCTGCTTTCTGCTTATACCATCTAGGACAGTGTATGGAATCAGAGGTACTAATTCGGATCCTTGTGTGGATTGAGAGAATAATGAGGACATTCTTATCTGCATTATATTGATGTTACAAATTGTATAAAAATGCATATAAAAATAAGAAAGATACCTTACCCATGAATAGGAATACTAAGGAGCCTTTGCATATTAGAAAGAACTGTTTTGATAACTTCTGGATCGCGGTTGGACCCCAATTCTGATACTAAGAGTGCTTTTGTAATGTCTGCAAAATAAAACAAAATTGCATCATTAATTTACATTTGATCAGTGCTGTCTAAAAAAAGGCAAAATCAACAATTTTAATATAAAATATTGTTTAAAGCACATTGTTACTTATTTTGTATCTAATACCTAGAAGAGAGAGGAAAGAAAGGCAGTGTCTCCCCTAGGCTCACTTAATGCTTACTCAGACATGCATGACCTGCATATGAAGAAGAAAACAAACTATATTGTGTAAATTTTTGTTAAAGAATACAAGTAATTATGTTCGACAAAATTCTGAGCAATCCTCTAGCCCTGACAATTGAACTTGGGTACCCTACAGATATTACATGAATAATAAGATTGCATTTTATTCAGATATATGGTACTCTCCAAGTTGATTCTCCTGTTGACCATCCAAGTCAGATATGCTCTGTATTGTTTCCCACAAATCCATCTTCTTTTAATAAAAATTTCAATTCAATGGCAAATAGGCAAGAACATCTCGGTAATGCTTCAAAAAATAAAAATAAGCAAATAAATTATCTGAAATGGCATGCAAGTATCAAGCAGATTGCTTGAATAGCACACCTATTGCCAGTTAGTACAGAAGCAATATTAACTATCATATTTTTTGCACTATAAGATACACCTGACTATAAGATGGACCTAGATTTAGAGAAGGAAAACAAGAAAAAATAGTTTTTGGCCTCTGCACGTCCTGTTTTCAGCCTTCCCAGCCCACAGAAGCATTTTGCTAGCCAAAAACAGGCTTCGGGAGGCTAACAGAGTGCTTTTGGGGGCTGGAAAGGACGAACACGGGACTCACAAGGCTTCGGGAGACCAAAAAACAAGTTCATATTCACTCCGTAAGACGCACAGACATTTCCACCCACTTTTGGGAGAAAAAAAAGTGCATCTTATGGAGCAAAAAATTACAATTTTTATATGGTATGTGTTAAGTAAGAGTAAGCTCCATTTCCAAGGGAATTTGATCAATCTTTTTGCACTAAGTGGGGCAGTTATAGACCAAATAGAAACATTTCACTCTTCATATATTCAGATAAGCTCATCTCTGTTCTCAAATGATTTGCAATGTAAATTAGGGAAGTACATTTAGGTATTTACATCCCTCAAGGCAATTTCTCACTGTAATGTAAGAACAAAAGAAGCCTGTGCAGATTTCTGGAAGACATTATTATATTTTTATCCTTTTCTTTTATACGCATATAACTCAAGGTGGTGAACATATCTAGTACTCTTTCCTCCTTCTATTTTCCCTACAACAACCACCTTGTGAGGGCTGATAGGACTGACCCAAAGTCACCCAGCCAGCTTTTCTGCCTAGGGCTGAAACCTTGTGATTTCCACCTTTACCGTTACACCAAACTAATTATTGGAAGAAAAAGAAGATTTTAGGAAGAAAGCCAATAGCAGAAAGGGCTATGGTGACCGTACAACTTTAGAATAAAAAGAAATTCGAAAAGTGAAATTCAATGGAAAAGGTCAAGATACAGCAAGGCCAGTAAAAGACCTGCTCCCCCCCAAAAAAAAACCCTCAAAGGAGAGATCTTGTACCATAGAATGAGAAAAGGTGAAAAAGTAGAAAGAACCTTTCTCAACTGCAGGTTGATATCAGCAATAAAGAGATGAGGAAATTTAAACAAGCAAAGACTTTATTTTTTATTTTATTTATTTATTTGTATCCCGCCTTTATTATTTTACAAATAACTCAAGGCAGTGAACATATTCAACACACTTTCCCCCGTTTTCCTCATAACAACCACTTTGTGAAGTGAGCTGGGCTGAGAGAGACAGTGACTGCTTCTAACCTTTATATATGAAAAGAAGTTCTTTGGCAAAGGAATAAGACGGGGAAAAAACCCCTCAAAGAATAACAGGGGAAAGGAATTCCAAACAAAAAAGATAGAGAGCTGTTAAACAGGATATGGTAATCATTGCATAATTGGTGTGGAATAGACTAATGCAGTCCTCTGCTTCCTCAAGTTCACGGAGCTCTGTGAAATAAATTCCCACCCTAACCCTCAGAAACCAGAGATGACAAAGATTTACCTCGTTGTTTTGACACTTGGAGTTTTTGTCCATTGCAAAACGCTCCTTTTCCTTTTCGACCAGTATACATCTTGTCTTCTACACAGCTATACACAATTCCAAATTCTATCTGTAATAAGAGAAATGCATCACCTATCGATTTTTAACAGTCCAACTTTACATTATAGGAAATGGTTGCAATGAAAATATTTTTTCCTATTAGAAGTTAAAATAAAATGAAAAATTGGTTACCTGTTTCTTTACTACAAAGCCAATTGAAACGGCTACAAAGGGAAACCTTGATGATCAAAAAGAGAAATATATTGCCTTTGTAAAATGAGGAAAGAAGCAACAACTGTAAATTAGAAAAGTAAAATTTGGATAAAATTATTCTGGACACCCCTTAAGAAAATACTGAAAAACATTTTCTAACATTTTCATATCAAAACAGAAAAAAAGATAATCCTCTAAGTAATATGTAGTGATAGCTGAAAAAGTACGGTACCTATGCACAAAATTAGTTGTTCCATCTATAGGGTCAATAATCCATGTGGGATTATCTGTCAAAAAACTTCCTGCACCAGCTGCAACAGATTCTTCTCCGATAAAGCTAGAATAGCAATAATATACAAACACAGACAACAGACTGTAAATTCATATTTAATAAATATGTATCATAAAGTAACACTACATCTTCAAAAGCCATAACTCATCCAGTAAACTACTTTTAGGTCATTTTATTTATTTTTTAAGACCATCAGTTCCTTTGTATCATTACAAAGTTATTTGCTGAACAACTGAGTAATTGGTCCATGTAGTTAATACTTCTGTACTTAGAAGTATATAGTCTGGTGCAGCTTTTCTCATTCTATATCCTCCAGAGGTGTTAAGTTCACAATAGCCAATACTGTAATTCCTAGTCAATGTAATTCAACATGGACTCAGACCAATGTAGCACATAGTGGAACTATATTGGACTCTGATTTGGAATCTATTTATTCTGTTATTGTTTCTATTAACGTGGCCTAAATTGCATTTGCCTTTTGCGCAGCCACTTCACATTATTATGAAATTCAATGAGTTAATTAATAATAACTCCAAGATTCTACTCATGGGTATCTTTGCTGAGATCAGACCTGTATTTTAGAGGCATTCTTTTTTACAATGAACATCATAAAATATGCTGTACCTGTGTGATGGATATTTTTCTTTTATAGAAGATATAATCATATTTTCCACTTTTTGATCAGTGACTGTGACTAGATCTGCTGGAGAACTTTTAATCATGATAGTTACTTCCTCTGTCAATGCCTCCCGGATTATCTGTGCAAAAAAATCTTTATACGATTATTTTGAAAACAGGACAAATAATATTCTTAATTGTCAGTAAGACTTAAGTTAAAACTTGTCTGTTGGAGCAAGGTATAGAAGCAGCAAAAAAAATTATACTGAAAGACTCCGATTCAATTCTTATTTTACAAGATACAAACATTTATATGAATAAAAATGGAAGATTCCTTTTCAGATTGTGTTCAAGGGCCATGCATAACTAATACATATGAGGGCACCATAGGAAGTAGTTTTATTGATGAATTGGTTGTTTTTATAAATTGACCATGATTTATGGTTTCTAAATCTTATATTTATTTTCTTATTTTAAAGAATATGTGATTTCTTGTTTGTTCTGTAAAACTCTCATTTCTTTATATTGCTTAGACAATAGACAGAAATACAAGTCCTGAGCACATACAATTTTTCAGAAAAGTTAATATTCTTAACAGATATTCCATCTTAGGACCTAGCTGGCACAAGTGTCCCTTAATTAATTGTTTATGTAGTTCTTACAGCAGTACTGAAATATGTTAATACAGTTATTCATTATTGGTGACAAGCCACAATTTCCAAGCTACGAAGGCTAAATTTAAAACCAGTACTTGAACATTTAAGCCATTTTTGAGGATATTTTAAAATGTTTCTCAGATCCCAATAGAAAGTAAATTATTCATACCTCTCCAGCTTTTCTTGCTAAAGCAATTGCGTAGTTCATGCATTCTTCCCAAAGATCAGCCATCTTTATCTACCTAGAATTTCATATTTCAGTTACTTTTAACTTGTAACATATAGTACCATATACATTACGGATGCTGAGGAAAAAAAATCTTTCCAGAATCTTTGTCTTTAGTGTGATTTAATTTTATATTCTAGATTTCCCTTGTTCAGATTTTATACCCACATACACAAATTTTACACAGACTTTATACACATGATACACAAAAAACGATTAACATTTGTCTGTCTGGTATCTCCCTTAGAAGTTTCTTTGATTGAAGAGCTTAGGTATTTTGTTTGTTTTTAACTATTGTTTTGTTCCAGAATTTTGGTTTCATAGCTAAAAATATACATGTATTTAAAAATATACATCCTTCTGAACATGAAATGTTTTTTCTATTTATGTTAAAGGTACAAGTGTGGAAAAATTATATAAATACTCTTTAACGGATTGATGCATAAAAAAGGCTCCTTATTACTTTATCTTTGCAGGTTTTTCCTTATCTTTTGCCAGCAATGAACCTTGATAGTGGCCATAGGGAAGCACTGCTCTGACCCCTTCCTAGCACTTAGTAGATTTCCTATGTGCATCAGAAAAGGTTGTCTCTGTCTGCTTCAGGCTGGTTAGCTTCTATCCAGTATTGTTCTAGGGAGTACTCTAGAGTACTAGAGTACCCTGTCTACTTCCTCCTTAACTATAGCTGGAAAACACCACATGGTAAAAGAGCATCTCTGGGAAACTGTTCACCTTAGCTTCACCGGAGCACTTTTTTTCCTATCTTCAAGCAGAGATGATTCCTGCTATATCAGGAGGCATATTTCTCCTCCAGCCAAGTTTGCAGACAGGTTTTCATGATTTCTTTCTGCTTTTATCCTCCTTTTCTAGGTTCCCCCCATTCCATAGTTCTGAGATATCTCTGTCTTGTCTCATCCGTTCTGCTGTTCCATGCAGAGGAAGCCACCAGGAAATAAAGGGATGGCATGGTGCAACAGGATAGGAGTTTCAAGGCTGCCAATGGGCAATGTTTTATTGGCAACAATATAAAATAGCTTGCCATTTCCTTTTTCATAATTACATTTTCTGCATTTCCCATTTTAGCATAAAGCCCTGGGAATCTCCTGGTGGTCTCTCATCCAAGCACTAACCATATCTGAGTCTTCCCCTTCCCCTGGGCAATCTTCCACATCTTACTGTGAGGTCAGCAAGAGGGTTGAACTGGAGTAATGATCCTCTTCTTTCAATTCTTTCTTGATCTTCCCCTGGAGTAGCAGAAGTGGTCTTGGAGAGAGAATTCATAGCGGAGGAGGGTCCTTTGTGCCCTTAAATTTCATTTATCATCTGACTGCCTAGGGTATATTTTCTTCAAAGTAGAAGTGGCACATCAAACAGTTCCTTTTCAGTGTCTATTTCCAAATAAATGAGCCAGGCCTTTAGAGGATATTTAGAAAAGGAGTAGTGAGGCATCTATGCTAAATTGCAGTTTCCAGCATCCAACAAGGATGTTTGTAGCTTTTGAGTATTGAAAAGGGGGGTAGGCAACCTGCATAAAATTGTCACTTCCTGTTTTGTTTGGCTGCTGTTTAAACAAGAATAAACAACACAAAGTAGGGCTGCAATTATGCTTTTTGAAAGTTCCGGCCTTGCATATTTAATGGGATCTGTCCGGGAAAAAAGGGACATTTTCCTGCTTCTGTTAAATCCAGCGTCGGATTTTCTATGACCCAAGGCTCGACCTTAACATACATGACACCGTGATAAGGGAGTTGTCAACGTGTTGGAGCACAGTCGACTCTGAACCCTTCGAGCTTTTGTGTCAAAGCAATACAAACAGTTGAGAGAAAGAACAAAGAAATCCTAAAATTAAATCAGATCACCATTTAGGACAGGCAATCTCGCCAGCCCGGGACTTACCGTTAGGAGGCCAATTTTTTGCAGCAGCTACCGGGTACTGGCAAAGCCGGTTGACTAAGAACCGCCTCAGCAGAACCTACTGCGCAGGCGCTGCAAAGACTACGCCGTCCCTCTGCTCATGCGCTACCATTTGTCTGAGCGTTCCAGGCAGTGCGGGACTGAAAAAGGGAGGTCCGGCTCGTGCGAAAAATCGTACTTCCATTGGTTGCCGAGAGTTCGGATGTTCGGGAGGAAAGGGGGGGCGAACTTTCCCGGGAAAACGATCCTTTCTTCCTACGTGTGTTTAGCCGTAGCTGAACAAAATTTGGCCATGTTTACGTTTCAAATTCGCACGTGCATATCAGCCTGAAATCCGGCAAACCAAATGGGCGCGATCATTTGTACTTTGCTTGCAAATACGAAAGGAAAAATAAAAGCAGTTTTCATAGAGGGGTCTGTTTTCTTTATTTCGATTTGCGCCTTTAATTGCTTCATTCTGTTCCGAAGTTGGAGTGGGTCGCCGTGTGTATTAAGAAATGGAGATAAACGGCTGCCAGGAGAGAACGGTATTCTTTGATTGTAAAAAGTATGTAAACAGAACGTTACGACTGTCTCGCCCTAAAAAAGGAGCTGCTGGACACATTTGCCACGATTTCCTTCCCGTCTTACACTACTTTAATAATAAAACCCAAAGTAGTTAACCTTTTTTATCAATGTATTTCAATATGTCTTTTCAAACTGCCCATGAGCAATTAGTATTGTAATGCTTAAAAGATATTTTAAACATGCAGGTATATGTCCAGCACTAGATACCGTGATTCATTTGTTTTCCTTCTTTGAGAAACATTGAAATATTTATATTGTGTGCTAGATTAGCCAAATGTATTGTAAGGCTAATCTACAATATGACCTATTATCAAACCAAATTCCAAATCACCTTTTTCATGTAAATAGAAAATATACTGTTTTGGAATATTTTAACATGGTATAGAATTTATAAAATATACATTATAATTTATAAGAAAAAAAATGGCTAGGTTGTTCCAGGTATTTGTATGAGCATACATAGCTTATAACAAATATTTCTATTTCCATAGCTGACAGAAATGCAAATTGACTGTAATGTCACTCTCTAATAGTGCACTTAATCTGAAAATATTAATGACATTACTTCAAATATTTTTGATAAATAAAAAATAAAAGTTGAAAAAGGTTAAATAGTTGATACAATTGTAAGACAGTCATAAAGTTCTATTGACATTTGAAACATTTAATTGATCCCAAATCCAGCTAACATCAAAATTAAATATGCAAGTAAATCGTAAATACAGAATGGTTTTCAAAATAAATATAAAAATTCCAAAAGAACATCTATGACTGACTGATTGACTTTATATAATGCATTGTCAGAATCTCCAGTAGATATACATCAACCCCCCAACTGTGTTGCTTGCTGTTTCCTGGTGCTGGAGGCTCTGAACATGACAATATATTTGAAGAATTTGTTCAATTAAAACTTTCTTTTGGCTGAAACACTTACTGAATGTGGCTTCTACAAATTGCTTTTGTTGCGACCCTTTCTATATCAGGGTGCTCTTCACACAGTCACTTCTGCCCTGGTAACTTCCCGTCTGGATTATGCCAATGCTCTCTACATGGGGCTCCCCTT
>JAEANM010000701.1:0-33003 GCA_017656035.1 Myanophis thanlyinensis
TGATGGCCTTTTGTATCTTGGAACATAATTTGTAAGTAGAGACTATTTTTTTCTCAAAAAAAAATTTGTAAGTCGAAAATTTTGTAAGTAGAGCTCTTTGTAAGTAGAGGTACCACTGTATATGCTTTTAATGACTGTACCCCACCCTCTTTATGCTAGCCCATGACTGCAATAACATTTTGATTGATTAGCTGATTGATTGTAGTAAGATACATTTTATACATATATATAATTTGAATTTATTTTCTGATGTCTTGTCCATTAGGAAAAGCAACAATGACCTCTTGGCATGGGATCCACTCTTTAGAAATTCTGGTGATTCATCTTCCCTTACCTCAACAATGTCGTCGTCTTCATCTGGTAACATTTTAATCAATGAAAAATTGAAATTATGCTTGTTTTTTAAATAAACAATTATACTTAATGTGTGCTATGTAAAAGTATTATAAAATATACTAATGTAGTCATTCAAATCTGTACTTTTTCATGATTGCCTAGTTATTTAGAAGAGTAAGATAACGCTAGGAATCTTTTTACACTTTATATAACTTCTAAACATGCTATTCTGTCTTTTTAAAGCTGTCTTTTGATAAAAGCTCTTGCAAATGCCATAATGCTATCAAGTATTATTTCAGATGCACAGTAAACTTCATGAATTGTTATTTATTTAGCATGTGGCATACATTATCGAGGATGGAATGGAACAACTTGGTATGGCCAGCTAGAGGGGAGAGCCAGGCTGGTGGGTGGGCAGAGTGCAGAGCAGTGGCTATGGGCTTTCCCTTTTCACACTACATACTGCTGCCGCTGTGTTGAGTTCTGAGCCATTAAGTGGTGGGCAGGGCAGATGGGGAAGAAATGGTGGGCAGTCGCATCCCATTTTCACACCCACTGCTGCCAAACTGCCCAAACACCACCATCACTGCTGAACAGCCCACAGCAGTAGCAAGGGGTGTGAAATGGACTGTGCCCAGCCTCCACCCCCTCCCTGCCACCCACCCTGCCCACCACACTGCCAAATGGTCAAAAAACCACTGCCACCATCAGATAGCCTGGTGTGAAAATGGGAAGCCCTCTTGGCTCTTTCCTCCAGCTACCGTGGTGAGTTGTTCTTGTGGCGAATTGGCTGTGTTGAGTTATCCTGCAACAACTTGGGGGTGAGTTGACAGGAAACTTGGCAATGGTGAGTAGGCCACGCAGAGTTGGTCATGCTGAGTTGTCCTAGATCCGTGAGAGATAGCTACATGCTTGATACAATGCAGTCCTGACAGCCTAAATTGCTAGTTCTTTATGTTTGGCACTTCGATGCCTATCTTTGGTGCACCGCAGAGACAAACTAGCGTACACCAGCTGACAAGTGGCACTCAGGCTGCTGTCTCTTCCAAGCTTCTCGGCCAGTCCCACCTTACCTCAGGTTACGTTGCCTCACATCTGGCCCAATCCCATGCCAGCTTCTACTCTTTCGTATATACAAACATAGCTAGCGCTTTCCCACTGAAGCGGTACCCATGAATCTACTCGCAATATTGCATGCTTTCAAATTCCTGGGTAGGCAATAGCTAGGAATCAAGAAACGAGCTCATTCTGGGCTTGAACCACATGATTGTAGACCATTTCTGGCCAGCAGTTCCAGCGTCATTAAGCCACTGCGCCACTGTATTTCAAGTGTTAATTATTAAAGTTAAGTGCAATATTCATTAAAGAAGTGAAATATCCCTGTATTAAAGTAATAGTTTCTACCAGTTTCAATAACAAAATATTTTCTATATTTCAAAACTCAGTAATTTAACTGAGTAGTAACTAGTTTCTACAATTTTATTATAATGATTATAATGATTCATTAAAATTCATTATTGCTTTAAATATACAATAGTTATAAACATGAGAATGGGATTTTTTTCACCGTTCATAAGCTATGGATAATAATTTATAGTTATATAATTCCAGTAGCGTTGGTACCTATGGTTGAACTATTTCTGGGTTGAGCTGTTTCTGACTCTTAAAATACTGCTTAATTAATCTTAGATTTAAATATTTTGGAACAATTTGCTGTTATTTACTAATTAATTGTACAAATGCATTAATATTCTGTAATTGACTTCCAGGAAGACCAACAACTCCTCTTTCAGTAGGAACATTAGTACCTCCCCCAAGACCAGCTTCTAGACCAAAGTTGACTTCAGGGAAACTCAGTGGAATTAATGAAATTGTAGGTTCATTACATTTTGACCCTAATAATCTTTACTTCTCTGATCATAGCATTGTTAATTTTAACAATAAGTTAATGTTTTTGAATTTTGTTTGTTAGCCAAGACCATTCAGCCCTCCTTTGACCTCCAATTCCAGTCCACCTCCAGCAGCTCCTTTGGCACGAGCAGAGAGTTCTTCCTCATTATCATCATCTGCTTCACTAAGTGCAACAAATACACCCACAGTTGGTAAGTTATAGTCTGCCATGATAACATTCACATCTTTTTTAGTTTCTGAAAAAAACATTACCGTGTTTCTCCAAAAAGATGTCTCATCTTGAAAAGAAACCCTATCACCTTTTTGAGCACATGCAATAAAATTAAGCCCCACCTTCAAAATTAGCTCTATTTAAGACCCACCAACTCCGTGTTGCAAGGGGTGGGGCAAGGCACACAAGTAAGAAATTGACTAGGGTGGGGATGGGGGGAGTGGAGCTGCCCTACTTATCAGGCCTCGTACACCCCGACACCTGCCTTGCCTTCTTCTGTGGCCACTTCTTCTACAGGTACTTGCTGCCACTCGCATGCATCGCCCCTTCCTCCATTTTGGCTTCAGATGCTTTCCGGAAATCCCCTCTGCAGCTGATAATAGAGCTTCAGGGCGATGCATGCAAATGGCAGCAGGTGACCGCAGAAGAAGTTTCGCGTGGATCGCCCCTGCCTCCATTTTGCCTTCAGATGCTTTCTGGAAACTTTCTTTGCAGCCGATAATAGAGCTTTGAGGCGATCTGGAGTTCTGTTATTGGCTGCAGATGCATTCCAGAAAGCCCTCTGCAGCTGATAACAGCTTTTCGGAAAGCATCTGATGGCAAAACAGAACCTTGCCGAGCAGGAGCCCACTGCTGGCCCGCTTCTTCTGCAGCCGCTTGCTGCCACCCACACGCATTGCCCCAAAGCTCTGTTGTCTGCTGCAGAGAGACTTTCCGGAAAGCATCTGAAGGCAAAACGGAAGCCAGGGCAATGCATGTGAGTGGCGGCAAGCAGCCCCAGAAGAAGTGGGCTAGCAGCGGGCTCCTGATCAGTGGGGGTGATACTTCCACAAGGTGAGTCAATAATTAGAATCCTCCAAAAAGAAGGCCTAGTCATTTTTTCAGGGGTGAAAAGAAATTAAGACCTGGGCTTCTTTTTGAAGAAACATGGTATTATTTACAAAAATTTATATGCCACCCGATTTCATTGTCTCAGGGTAGTTTATAACTAAATGTACAATATATTATCCAAGCAATCAGCCATTCACCCAATACAATCAGTCTCTCATAAATCAAACACTATTACCAGAATTAAAAACAGACAAAAAGATAGGCAATCCCTAATGTCTAAATGCCTGCTGTAACATGCCCCCCCCCCCCCAACTTTCCAAAACAGTAATTGGAGGACCTAAAACCCAACCAGAATGATTTCAGGCAGTGCTATTTTTCTGTCTCCACCTAACTAGATATCAACGATACATATCAAATCCATTTTACCATCACCAGATTATAAACACCCTTATTGTAGATGAACATAGTATTTTTCAGTAGCAGCTAGACACCAAAGCTCCCGACAATTCAATCACTTGGACTCAAAGTAGGTGAGACTTACATCACATATAATGTCCACATTTCTGAACTTATAAAAACTGAGGACCACTGCATTTCATTTGTTTCATTTCATTTTCACACTGTTGTGAGGGAAAAATTATTTTTATAATTTCTCCCCTTACTATGATCTGATTTTACTTTGATTTTGGAATTGATTCTAAGCTCTTTTTCATAATTGCACAAAATAACCCTAACTCTGATACAATATTTAAAAATATTTTTGCATTGAATTTCCATTGATTAGTGCAGTGTTTTGAATTCTGCATCACCTTATACATAATATTTAAAAACAAAGCTCATGAAAAATGTAACTGTAGAGTTAACAGCTGTAAAGTTAACATTGTTTAATTGAAGCCTGTAACATCATATATTCTAGGAACTTCACGTGGTCCAAGCCCTGTCAGCCTAGGAAGTCAAGATACATTGCCTGTTGCAATAGCCCTAACTGAATCTGTGAATGCCTACTTCAAAGGAGCAGATCCCACAAAGTTAGTAAAACAGTAATTCATTTTGAATGTCATATTTTCCGTTTAAAAAGCAGATAAGGTTTCCTTCTTAGTTTTGAAAATTTTTGAAACCTATTGATATATTTCAATAAACAATAATATTGTATCACATTTTTAAACAACTCTTATGTTTTGGGAATGCATAACTACTGCAGTATTTTCATCTCTTTTGCTAGACTATTTTATAGACCTTTCAGGTTTACTTTTTTAAAAAATCCCTTCTTTCAACAAAATTCCATCAAATGCATTTTATTTATATACTTACTATGGACAGGGCTTTTCTAAAAATGTACATTCTATGGAACTAAATTCTGACCAGAACTTACCTTTGTCTTCTACAACTAAGGTAATAATTGTATGTACTTGGTTGGAATGAATGGGTAGGGGTCAGGTTGTATGCACTAATGTTTTTCAAACTTGGCAACTTTAAACTGTGGGTTTCAATCAACATGCTGGCTAGGTAATTCTGGGAGATGAAGTCTACAGATCTTAACGTTTCCAAGTTTCAAATTTCTCCAAAGGTATAGAAAGGCATTTGCATGAATTCTATTTGGAGCAAGGATGAAATTCAGCCAGATCACACCACATCGTCCGAACCGGTAGTGGTGATTTGAAATTGGCCCCTCCCACCTGCCCTTGCCCTTTTCTTTCCCTATAGGAGCTTTGTTTTTTCTTTTTCTTACCTTAATCAGTTGTTAGGTACGTCTCCAGAACCTTCCTAATGATCCCGGCTACCTCTGGTGCCTGTACATGAGCTTTAAAGAGCTACGCTGCAGCATGGTTGGTGCTCATGCACGTGTAGCAAAACCGGTCGGATTCCACCCCTGATTTGGAGTATTTCCAAAGATGGTAACTATGCTTTGGATGCTCAGCACTTCCTGGAAATAAGAGCAAAGTTGTTCTGGGCTCCCCATTTTGTTCATCTGAATTCAACAAGATAAGGCAGGCAACTGAGCTCAATAAAGTAAACATGGCAGCTAATACTTGTTAACAGCTTAAATGTATAAATGAGTATATGTACATTTCAAATCCAATCATATATTTTATTGTGATTCCAATAATTAGCTGTAAAAGTAACATTTGTCTTTTTACATTTTTCTCTAGATGTATTGTGAAAATAACTGGTGACATGACAGTCTCATTCCCAAGTGGGATTATTAAAGTCTTCACTAGCAATCCATCTCCTGCTGTGCTTTGCTTTAGGGTAAAAAACACAAGCAGACTAGAGCAGATTCTTCCAAATGTGCAACTCGTGTACAGGTTTTGTATCTTTTATTTATTATAAAGCCATACTTTTATTATCTTTTTATAATTTCATTCTACTTTATTTGCAAAGGATGCTTCTTTCATAAATACCCTTATATTTCTTGCATTTAAGTTTCATAGTTTAATAAAAACTCATGATTGTGATAATTAAAAACTATTGATTTCATAGAGGTACTTCATTTCAGGAAACTGTTCTAAATGTTAATCCAGCTTTCAAGATTGATTATAAAAAAATCCACCTATGCTATGTTAAACTAAGCTATGTTGTTATGTTACATTATATTATGACATTATACTTATTGCTGTTCAATTTGAAATACTTCTAGAGAGGATTGCAGAATAAATTGAACATTGTAATGTCTGATCGAAGATTATAGTTTTAAAGTATCTAACATAAAATGAAAAGGAAATAATGAAAAAAAAATACAACCATGTAGATTAGAGTCTTAAGTGTTGCTGTAATGTTCTGAAACATTTTGCTCATTGATTCATAGTTTATTTTATAATGTCTTCGAAATGTTTTTGCTCTTCTTGCTACTGAAGCTTGATCTGCTCTGTCATTAACTGAGGAAATTAGGCATTAAACAGAACAACTGCTAATGTGTTAGGTTTAAAAGTCCAATAGCTTCAATGTATCATATATGGCCCCATTTTTGTTAGAATACATTCTGAGAATTACCTTGAAGCCATTGTACATCTATCAGTTTTACTTAAAGTTGGCTTACTTTGCAGATATCAACATCTGTAAACTTTCCAGATAATTCAGGATATTGGCAAGGCACGAGAGAATATTTCATCTTTTAGCAACTTTCCCTAAATTTTAGTGTGGTTGAAACAACTCCATATAAGTGTTACCCATCAGCACACCTGGCATCAATTGACAAAGAGAGACATAAATTGGGTGGCACTTTGTTTTAAAATTGCCAATCATCATAACCATATGGTGTACTATTAACATATTTTTGTGGGAGAAAATGTCTTTCTTTCTCTTTTATCTCCTTGACAACAAGAAAGAGTAATGTATGCCTTACTGAGCATATTTATTCTTGAAGCAGCAGATACAAATAGTTGAACATTCAGAAGATTATAGGTCTAATCATTATTTGATTCTGAGTTCTGTTGTTCTTGCATGTCTACTGATTTTCGTCAGGAAGCTTTGATTCAGAAATGAAAATACTTTGATATCAACATTGTCATATTTATATTCCTTTTAGCTATATCGGGGTTATAGTCTAACAAACATCTGTTATGCTTAAAAAAACCCTCTAACCATAATTATTTTGCCTAATTTAGGAAGTCTAATTTAGGACATCTAAGGCATTTCACATTTCAGGACCTAATGAAGATGCCATAATTTAAACCAAAAGAAAACTGCACATAGGGAAAAACTATTTCTGTAGGCCAAGAAAAAAAGAATTATAACTGAAAATATTTATCAGGAATAAAAAAAAATTAAAATGAAGAAACTTTGATCACTGCAGCTTCCAGAACAAAGCTTCTTTAGTCCACTATCTAAGAGATACACTGGAGGGGGAAAGTACAATGTTCTCTATTTTGCTGCAAAATCAGTTTAGTTAAAAACAATATGTGATTCTGAATTATTTGTGGAAATAGTTCTGGAAAAATAACTACAATCTGAATTGTGACTGGAAATGCAACATGCAGAAATAAATGCAGAATAAGATTGTAGATCTTTAAAAAAAAAATCATACCAGAAATACGGTTTTGTGATTCTACAGGACTGAGTTTCTATACTAAATGCAAACTTACATGATCAGCAGTGCAACTGCAGTGCAGAAATCTCACGTACAAATTTCTTCATAAAGACTAATAAAGATTGATTTTGCTCAGCTCTGTAAAAACTTTTCATTGTAAATTATTTCTGCAAATTGGATTCTGTAAAGCAGGAGTCTCAAACTCAATTTCATTGAGGGCTAGATCAGCGTTGTGTTTGACGTTGGGGGGCCAGGATCGGCATGGCCAGCTCAACATCATTCGTGTCAGAGGTGCCTGTGGTGGCCAGAGCACTCTGCCAGTGAAAATGGGATCCCAAGTTCGTTTCGGCTGCAACGGCCTCCTGCAACTCTCTGCTGGTGAAAATGGAGCTTGGCAGTGCCACTTGCAGTCCTCCTGAGCTCCGTTTTTGGCTGCAATGGCCTCCTGCAACCCTTTGCCAGCGAAAACTGAGCTCGAGAGGGCCGCAAGCAACCCTCCCAAGCTCCATTTTTTCCGGCAGAGGCATTGCGGGCTGGTCCATTCCTGTTTCCAGGGTAGCCCCGCGGGCCAAATCTAAGCATCCCGCGGGCCGGATGATGCCCCTAGGCCTTGAGTTTGACACCCCTGCTGTAAAGGGTCATTTTATCTTGAACATCTTGATTTATTTTAACATTATTTCAACATCTGTGGCATGTTTTTCCTCAGATTTTCTAAGCTAGGTAGTTGCGGTTTTTATATTTATACAGTCAGTCATTCTAAAGGGCTACAATTCAGACCTAGAACTTTTAAAGCAGATCTGTATAGCCTTTTGCTGTCTGACTACTTTCAATTTTGGGCCAGAAATAAACTTAGCTTTCAGCTGTTCTTCAACTTCATCTCTGAGAAACTGTTCTTCCTGGAGAAAGAAGAGGTTGATGCTTGCTTTCTTTGTCTTTTTTGGACAGACATAACAGTAATTTAGCAAAGAAATACATTTTCTACTTACTAATTAAATATTTGGAGATTAGCGAGAGAACTCTTAAACTTCAGAAATCATAGATAGAACATTGGCATATCAAACCTGAACTCCTCAAGACTGAACTGCTCCTTGCATCATTTGTCTAAAATTCCTTGCAGCACTAAAAGCCTTGGAACCTGTATAGCTTATATCACTGCTTCCCAGATCTAAGTAAATTACCCAAAATTGAGCGAAAGTGGAGGGGTTTGGGGGTAATGACACATGGATCCATTATCCGATCAGAACAGTAACACTTAATTTGATTTAAAGTGTTGTGTTTTACTTACATTAGTTAAAAGGAACATTTGATAAACAGTTTTGGATAATAAAGGAAAATGTTTGGGAGGCACTGGCTTAGATCATTTATCATTTCCAGCAGTTGCACTGCACAGTGTCATGACCATAGACTTTAAAGACTTCTTGGTGACAGACATGTCATCGCAAGTATCAGGAGATGTACAGGTTTTGTACATAGACCAACACATATTTACAACTCCATAGAAAATATGCTAGAAATTATTTCTGCCCAAAGTGGTCTTGAAATTTCATATAAATCAGTCAATTCTGCTACCTGACATTGAATAGCTTTCTAATCTTGGACATCAGTTAGCATACTAGCTGTCCATCTGGTCTGTAGTAAGGTCTCTTGTCATAAATAAATTCTGCCAGTCTCTGCATTTATTGCTTTGCTTTTAACGATGGAAGATAGAAATATCTTCTGGTAGTTTCAAGAAACCATTTTTTTCATAAGAGATTTCTAAGGTTTCTTCAACATAAAACAGAACATTGTTGTCTACAGCCAGGAATTTTCTCAATCTTAGTAACACAGATGCATGTTCTCAACCATATATTTTTATCATGCCAGAGTTGGTGCATTCTTTGAATGGATAGCTACGTCTTGGTGTATCTACCATACTCCCAATAGTTAAATGTGCTAATCATCTATATATATGCTCAGAGACTGCACCATATATGAATGAAGCAATGAAGAACAAATTATTCAACTAATCATTTTAAGTAAGCATCTAAAGATGCATATGACCCATTTTTCTACCTACAAAAAGTTCCTATCCTGAGAAAGGGATGTATGCCTCTATTGGTCCCAAGGACATGAAGAGAATGGCAGAGTTGCTTTCTGCATGCATGATGAAGCTTTTTTTCTCCCCAACAAAATCCTCAGCTTTGGAAGATTCCTGATATAGGTTCTGTATAGGTGCATACCCATTTTCTGTACATGAAAATAAGATGTACATAAATTTTATTTTTAATAAAATAAAATAATAATACATCATGGAAATAAGTCTCATATGGCCCTTAATACTGCAGTCCCTATTAAAATGAAATATAGCATAGAAGAATACAGAAGTAATACATTTCACGACAGCAATTGGAGATATAATGATCATCTAGCATTATTCTCATATTGGAGAATAAATACTGGGGTGGAAAAAGATCATAGGGCACATGGTAGATTTATGGTAGAAAGAACTTTGAAATGCAGACCGTCAAATTTGTAACTTGGTCTTTAAATCAATACAATTTACAAGTTCTTAATTTTATCTTAAAACAAATAGCAAAACTTAAGTTCTATCACGAAAGTATATTCATATGGTAAAGGCATAGAGTAAAGCTACAGTTGATATTCAAATAGACATATAAATTGGATAGAAAAAAAACGGAAAGAAAAAATGGAGAAGAGTTCAGCAGTTAGTGTTTTAGAGCATCTTTTTGTGTTAGTATAAAAAGTTATACATTTTTAACATATTAACAACAGTTAACAATTCTGTAAGAAAATTATGTGCTTTGTGCATTCAGAATTGGGTAGTAAAATGTGTTCTTAATCTTTGAAAGTATTGTCAACATGTAAGAAAAGTTTTCATGACTCCATTTTGTTCACAGTGATCCATCACAAAGTGATTCCAGTACAAGGGATTTTTGGATGGATATGCAAGCTGTCACAGTCTACCTCAAAAAGCTATCAGAGCAGAATCCTTCTGCTTCTTATTACAACGTAGAAGTTCTGAAGTATCAGGTAATTTTTATATTTTGATGTGAGTTTAAGTGTAGATTGTATTGTTTGCTGGCATGAATTACCACTCTACCCCTCCTACAATGTATGTAAAGCACCATATATTTACTCAGATTTCTATGTGCCTTACAGAAATAAGCCCTTTCAGAATAGCAGATTAACATAGAATCTGTATTTTTAAATTTACTTGAAAAACTGAATCAAGCTATTTAACTAACTGGTCAGCTGATGAACCAAAATCAAAACTTAACCAGAATAGAAAGTTAAAAATCTTATTGAAGATCCTGTTTGTTGATTTTGGAGAACACCACATTGCATCTTCTCTTCTATGGTGTAACCATCCTAGTAGCCTTAGGAGGAAAGATACCATCTGCAGGCTGAACTAGGTAGAAGGATTCTGTCATTAAGAGCAAGCATCTAGAGATAGGCTGATGAGTTATCATCCAAAGCTGTCATCAGCACCATATATCACATCAGGTCTGATACTTTTGGAATATGTTGTTTGCTCACTTTACTTCTATTCAGGTTGTGCTTGGGTGCAAGTTCGTTGTTGCTAATCAGTAGCATAGGTTATTTTATGTTGGCAAGGTTTTCAAAGTCCTTAAGTACCTCTATGCTACACTGCCTTCTGGCCTTCAGCATACCTTCATTAGTGGTGGCTAGTTATTTGCTGTTTCCTCCAAGTTTCCAACATTGGCAGCTGTCGACTCAGATTTACTAAGGAAACTCCCCCTTTTCTCCTGTTACTTTCAGCCCCTGAGAGAGAGTAAGAGAATAGGCTGACATGGCAAAAAGTCAGCATCGTGCTCTGTTTCTGCTACTGCTAGAGGGAGTGCCAACTCAGCACTAACCTTAAAATGCTCCATATGTCTCAGTTTCTTGACTTCCTTTATCAGCAGATCATGCCCTCCCTACATGTAATACGTCTTTATATTCTACAGTCATGGCTTGGGAAATAAGATTTCCATACTGTGGAGAAGATGGATGCCCCCTAAGCTTCAGGGAAGAACTATAAAGTGATTGAATCAGAAAAGAAAGCCTGAATTTGAAAAATGGCTAGCATAGCATTGCTATCTCATCTCTATACATAGAGGACTATGTAATTTGGAAGATTTTTATTCCTTAAATAAGAAAAATACAGTAGTTTTGTATCAATGAGGATATTATCTTTTAACTATAATATAAAAGAAGGGACAGAATCTCTCTTAGCCAATCTGCACAATACACAATTTTAAAGCCATATTCAAAAGCATATTTAAAACCTTCTGAAATAGAATATAGGGATATGATATTGCTTGAAACAAGTAGTTATCTAGATACAGACAAACAACAATAGTAAACCACACTAATGGATGTTGCTTGATTGATCACACCATCCAGTCTAAATTAGCAAAAGACTCCATAATGGTTCTCCAGTCATTGTACATTTATTGTATTGTATATTTATGTAACCTAGAACAGTGGTGGAATTAAAATTTCTTTACTACCGGTTCTGTCGGCATGGCTTGGTGGGTATGGCTGCGGGGGTCATGTGACTGGTGGGTAGTTTCTGTAAGGCTAGAAACAACACAATGGTTTTTTTCCTGCCTGCCTTACAGGATTAACCCTGTAAAGTGGGAAAAAACAAAAGGAGATTTCTTCTAACAACCAGTTCTCCGAACTGCTTAGAAAATTTACTACCGGTTCTAGCGAACCTGCTGAATTTCACCTCTGCCCTAGAAGGTTCCAGCACCCCAAATCTATTCATGTTATTCCATTCAATTTCAAATTGAATTTTAATTGCAAATATTAGCATGGGTGTATTTCCAGTATGGAGCAGTTAGCCTGATGGCTTTGTTACAACTTGTGTTGAAAACAAAAAATGTCCAGGCTAGATGGTCAGGTGGGGGCATCAACAGTGGTTTAAGGGTACTGATGCTAAGACGATCCAATAGGTTCAACATAATCAACATAAGAAGAATCAGGACTCTCCTCTACTAATTCCTAGTTTAATCATTTCCTAGGCCAGTCAAAGCTATTAGACCCCAAAGAACTATCTTTGGAGCTTACAATATTTTAACAGTTTCCTATTACATAACATAGGTTAAGAAATAGGTTAAGTAATTCAAACCAAGGGCATTTAATTATACAATTATAATTAAATAATGATTAATACCAATAATGAAAACATCTCAAAATCTCTATTCTTATGAAATTAACTTTAATAATAATTGTCTATTTAGAGACCAAAAGTATGTGAAGTGAAAAATGAACTTTGGAAGTCATGATATTTTTCAGGGCTGATCCTAAAAGTAATTTTTTTATTATTTTCAAAGGTATTGTCAAATGGTATCCAGTCTACACCTCTGAATCTTGCCACATATTGGAAATGTAACGCTAACACAACTGATGTAAGAGTTGACTACAAATACAATCCAGCATCTATGGCAATGCCAAGTATGTTGTCCAATATACAAGTCATTGTACCAATTGATGGAGGTGTAATAAACATGCAATCGCTTCCACCAGCAAAATGGTAACTTTTTTTTATTAATGATACTGCATTAAATTCATATTAAAATTATTGTCATGTCTTCTAAAACCATTTGTGAAATACATTGATTATTGGTGCTTGAAGCAGTTCTCATGGAACTGAAAGAGGGAAATGTTGGGAGACCAATGGGAACTTTATGATGGGGTAGGTATTACATAAACTTGGTTGATGCACAAAAAGAAATTTGCTGCAGGTCCATTTCTGGGGTGTCTAGTTACTAGATTGTGGAATTTTTGGTCTCCTGCTGCTTCTAGTTAATACCATATCTGTCTGGAATAAGACTTCACCCATTCACAATATATTGGAACCACCCTACCTGGTGTGTAAAACTGAAACCTGATTGGATTGGTATTGGTCTTGTTAGATATTTATCTTCTGCCGGAAAAGATCTTCCACTAGTTTGGGTTGAAATACCAGCAGTATGCTGATGGTACTGAATTATGTATCAGCACTCTGGCCTTAACCAGAAATGCTTTGGAAACCTTGAATTAGTATCTGAAGGTTGCAAAGACCTGGATGGGTCAAAACAACTTTAAATTCCATTCAAGCAAGACATAATTCCTGTTTGAACAATTCCTGTTTCATCTCTTTGGCTATCTTGGTGATTTATCTAGAAGGGATCATTACTTTCTGAAGGAGCAAGTCCACAACTTAGGGATGACTCCTATTGAGACAACATATAAAAGCCATGGCCAAAGTATTCCTCATTCAGCTAAGATAATACACCAGTTGCAGCCCTATTAGAATTGTGTCACCTATACCCATATTACCATCTATATCAGGGATGTCAAACTTGCAACAACACATTGTCATCATGTGGTATATCGCAATTTACCCCCCTCACTAAGTCGGAGATGGGTGTGGCCAGTGCATGACGCATCTGGCCCACGGGCCACAAGTTTGATCTATATCAATATTGGGCTGCCTTTCACCATATAGTGAAAATAATATTAGTGCACAATGCAGCAGTTAGGATATTAGAACTATATTTCTCATATAACGCCTGACTGCTACCAATCAATTTCTGAACCTAAATCAGAGGCTTGGTTATCACTCATAAAGCCATGAATAGCTTGGCTCCAAGATTACATTAAGGACTGTCTCTTCCAGGGGGAATATCTAAAATCTGTTTGAGGCTGGAGTCTGATGCATACTTACATTGTTATTTTTAATTAGTTGAAACCTTGCCTAAGAGAATAGATGCAGAGTAGCAGTATGGAGAACTGCAATATATGATTTTTTTTTCCTTATAGGAACTCAGAGCAGATGAAAGCTTTGTGGAAATTAGCTAGTATTTCAGAAAAATCAGAAAATGGCGGTAAGAAATGTTTTTAACTATTACAGATTAGAAAACTACCATTGGTATTTTGACAAAAACAATTAAAAACTAACAGCATATATTCTGCATACGGAAATGAAAATAATTATTTTTCTGCCCAAAGATAGTTTTATGATGGTTTTTTTTCATCAACACTATCATATTTTGCAATATTTTATTTATTTAGAAAATGTATATATCAAAACTGACGTTGAGCCTTATCTTTTTTCATTACAGCATAATAAATTATGAGTATGTACTATATTGCGTTGCAGAAAAATAAATTGTCAATACAGAATAGCCTTAAAAATACAAGAAAAAAAATGAAGTAATTTAAATTACAGTCAATTTAGAATGAAACCATATTTGGTTCAGCATACTAAAATGAGATCTTCTTAAGCATGTGAATATAGGTGTGTGTAGATCAACCAGACATTTGTATGTCAGTTTTAATCTGAGATTTATACCAGATTGAGCTACGTATATACACTTATATGTGTATGTTTGTATGTATGCATAAGCCACAATAAAGAAAGCTTGGTATAACTAGTCGTCTATATTTTAAAAGATTCAAGAAAAACTATAACTCCAATTAATATATATGCTAATAGAAAGATGAGTTTCAATAAGAAATATATGAAATTACTCCAGTCAATTGAATAGCCAAGTAAATTAAAAATTATTGTAAAACAACAATATATTTTGGTATAGAAAAATATCTAACTATCAGTACTTATAATATGATCTATTTATAAGAACACTGTGTTAAACATCATCCCCTATTATGTTGCTGTAATAAAATTGGCTGATTGTGTTAGTGTTTTGCAGCAAATTATAATGAAGATTTTTGAGGCACTTTCAACATGAAATGTTACTGGAAAAATTTTGTAGATTTTTAAAAACGTAATCAAATCAGTAGTCAAAGACCAATTGTATTGTAGTACTTATGCTAATAAGAAGACTTCTTTATTACCGTACTTCTGTCTCTCTTCCGTCCTGAATAGGCTCTGGCTCTCTCAGAGCTAAATTTGATCTTTCTGAAGGACCCAGTAAGCCAACAACACTTGCAGTGCAATTTATTAGTGAGGGAAGCACCCTTTCCGGAGTAGATGTTGAATTAACAGGCACTGGCTATCGGCTTTCCCTGATTAAGAAGAGGTTTACCACTGGTAAGAAGGATAATATTTCTAGGATAACCTACAGAGCTAATTTGTAATGTCCGACAATCATTGGTGATTTAGAATCATAAGTGTAAAACTTTTTGTAACAGGTTCCATAACCCTGTTATCAGTTTGTTGATCAAATTTATAATGCCACCCACTGCACAAAAAGATATTCTGGGTGGTATGGAACAAAAGTTGTTAAAATGTGTTCTACTTTGAAAAAATGTGTATACTAATTTTACATCTTGATTAAAACATGTTTGTGTGTGTTTCTGCCCATTCTTCTGGTTTATTTAACAGTTCTACACCCAGAAAAGCTCTCCTCCTTTGTGTAAGGGCAACAAAGGGCCTTGCATGATAAAGCACACTAGGTTCCTTAGCTGCAACCAAGCAGTTCCAAGTATTCTTCCATCCTTGGACCCTGGGAAGAAGTGGGAGGATTCATGCAATTCATGAAATCCTAATTTTAGACAGAAGGTCGGGGAATCACCACTATGAGGACTGAAGTAAACAGCCTAGGGTAGCAAAACATGGGGAGTTTAAAGCCTAGTTTTAAAAATTGTTTTTCTATTACTGTTGTTTATTGAGACACTAACTGGAACTTTTTATATCTTTCAGGACGATATATGGCAGATTGCTGAACAGCCTGTTAAGAAAACTAGGTTATTTTCCAATGAATAAGAAGTTTATTCATTCTCTTACTATCTTTCCAACACTATTTTAACATGCATTAATTTTTGAAAACACCTTGCATAGTTTTTGGAGTTTATACCCAACAAAATGCACTTTTGAAAATAAGTCATTTCTGTTTTGAAATAGCACTGAAATGAACTCCAACAATATAGAAAATCAGTTGCAATACTGGGAAACAAGATACTGAAATACTTAGTAGTAATGTAGCCTCAGAGCCAAATAGCAGTTATGTGTGGTATTTAAAGTGTGTGATGCTTTGTGATACCTTAAACAAAACTATATTTTAACTTTCTATAAATATTACTGAAGTATATTTTTCAATTTTCAATATTGCCATTCCATAAACAAAATAGTGGCAAAGTATTTTTTTCACACTTGTATATTCATGTGTCATATCTTATTAGAGATTATCTATAAAAATAACTTTATTTCCATATATCATACATAATTAAATGACCAGTGTTTTATAATAGATGGTTTTTAATGTAAAGTGCAATGGAATTTTTTAATTGCAATGTACAACAGAGTTATTTACTTCTGCCATTAGTTAACATGATGGGAGCTGTAATTTTAATTAATGCTGTAGATTATTTATTTTTATAAGAAATGTGTAATGTTTGTGCCTTTTCAAGCTGTGCCTGTCAAATGTTTATGTGCTTCTCATTTCTTGTTTTCACTGTCTAGACTCTAGATCTTTCAATTAGTAAACTTGAAGGAAGTAATCTTATGCTTATAGAATGGAAGACTCAATTGTGTTCTATCTTCCATGTACCCCTCAAATTTGCTAGGGAGGCTCTTCAGGACGTCTGATACCAATTTTGTCGGGTCATGAGGCACTTAAAGTGGGAAGGAGAAGCAACCAGCACACTACAATCTCTTTCATTAGAAGATAGGCATAATTGTATATAACCTGGCATTTGGAAATCAAAACAGAAAATAGCCTTTAAAATAACTTCTGTTGGGTTAAATGCAATAAATGCAGCCATTACAAAAGAAACCTTTTAACTTTTGTCAGTTACCATATACTATCAACATTTAAATATCACCAAAGATGTGTAAAATTCTGAAAGTGCATTAAATTTTAAAATAATAAAAAATGCTACACTTTTAAAAAGTGTAGAATTTCCTCCTCTAGCTACAAAAAGCTGAATTTCATATGCTTTCAAACATATAGAATGGATTTAAAGTGTTGCTTGTGAGCAGCAATGTTGTTTTAAAGGTCTGTTTTGAGTAAAACAAAAATAGATGATTTTAATGAATGTTTTATGGCTACAAATAAAGAAGCAGATAATAGCCACATAAACACAAAGAAAGTGACCCACTGAGATAAGTTTAATACAAATCATGTTTTTAGAACTTATCTATATGCCTTTAAAGATTAAATGGAAAATTTATTAGGGCGGGTGAATTATATGGTCACAGAGATTAAGTACTTTTTCAAATTCTAGTTCCTAACAAAATCTTACATGAAAATCACTAACTCAGTGGATAATACTCTAATAAATAAAATAGTGGATTAAAATGTCATGGAGCCACTACATTTTGACGAATCCTTAGCACACTACAAATAAAGTTAGATGTGATCTGTTCTATTGACATCAAAGTAATGAATACCTAGGATAAATGGAATATCTTTTCCTCCCTTTTGTGAGACCATTAATCTCCTACAAAAAGTGGAAAGAAAATATCAGTGATGTTTATTTGTTTGTTTTTTTGGGGGGAGAATCACACCTGAGAGGTGGTTGTCTTATTTTTTAAAGATAGATGGATGAATTATTTTCTTTTCTTTCCTTTTTTTTTTTTTTTTTTTTTTTGCTTTTAAAATGAAATAAACCTTTGCCATCACTTCATGTGACAGATATACCTTCAGCAGCCCAGCAATAATTATTCTTTAACTGGGATAATGTACAAGATACTCTGGCTCATTATTGGGATGGGGGAAAATGGCAGCTATTTTTTTTCCCTTAAGAAATAAAAGCCACTTTATCTTGGATTTTCAACTCTGGCCTCTCACTCAAAATTCTTCAGTTTCACGTTTTTAACCAGAAATGAATCCAATTGTAAATTGTTCTCAGTCATAAACACAAATACTGAAAAGCATGAATAATGCGTAGCTTAATAACTGATTATAGAATTGCAATCAAAAATCAGTTTTTACAATTTGCCTTGTTTTATAAAAATCTAAGATTCCATTAGAGTACTACACAGTGAAGTTTTATATTGTAGAATAATACGTTTTGATGGAATTTTTAACTTAAATTGGGATTTTAGATGGTACAGACTTTAATGAATTCTTAATCATAATCTACTAATGCAATCAACAACTATCTGAATAACTTTTGAAAGTCAGTCTGTTTTAACTTCCATTTTAATTGTGTATTCTTTCTAAATTAGTGCTAAATTTCAGCACCTTCTAGCCTTACTACCAAATGTTCTCAAATACATATTCACAAAGGCTGCAGGTTATAATTTTGAAGCCATGCAACTTTATATATAATTTTTTAAAAAAGTATATCTAAATATAGATATAGACGTGTATAAATAAAACCTGTCTGGTGGAAATTTCATGTAGCAAGCTGGATCTTGCTTGTTTATAAAGATATCGCTTTTGTAGCTGCCTCTTGGGAGAATTTGTAAACTCAAATCTGAAGGGTCTGCAGGTTCTACAAACTGTAAATTAGAGCAATATAAATCTTAGAGAAATTGTAAATACATTTGATCTTTTACAAAAATGTTTTAAAAATTGCACCTATAATAAACATGTAATATATAACAATCTGGTTGTTGCTGTTTATATGATTTCATATATTATGCTGAAGCATTCCATGGACTTTCTGATAAAATATAATTTGATTCTGCTTCACCGTTAGAATTTGTTCTTTTTCTACATATTTTTGAGCACTATTATGACTATAGGTTTATGAGCTTACTACTACCAGACAACATCAGTGCTCAGTCTTTTTCCAGTTTATTAGTATCAGAATACTAGTAGGGAAAGTGCCCTAGAGGGAAGCCACAGCTGCGTTATAAGGATATTTGCAAGAGAGATTTTAAGGGCTTTGGGAATGGATATCAACAGCTGGGAAACCCTGACCTCTGATCACTCAGCTTGGACACTAAAGACCAACCTAGCCTGTTCAGCAGGCTGAGACAAAGTCCTGGAGCCAGAAAAATTTGGGGGCTGGTCAGGGGATGGATTATATCTGTCCTCGGTGTGGAAGGGACTGCTACTCTTGAATTGGCCTTTTTAGTCACACTAGATGCTGTTTTACTTCTCTTTGACTTCTCTTCAGTGCACAATACCATGGTCTATCGAGACTTAAGGATGCCCAGAAGTATTGGAATGTAAGAAAAAAAATAGTCTCCCTGTTTCCTTTTAGTTGTTTGTAGAATAATAAAAGTCCTTTCATCCCCATTATATACAGAAAGAACGAAATAGCTAAACTACCACCTTCAATTTTTTTACATTTTTGTATTTCTCGCTGATTTGGGAAAACAATTGGATGTGTAGCTAGGAAGATAATGTACTACAATATACATTTTAAACTGTAAACTAATTACTGTAATTCCCTAATAGTTTTTTCCTCCACTGTAATAATACTGACTGCAATCCAATAGTCTACAATCCATGAAGTTGATATGAAAATACAGTATGTGAATTGTTTTGCAATCAGTCTTTCTCCAGCTACTGAAACCATAGATACATATTGCTGTGTTGGCTGGATTATATGAACATGCAGAAAGTGGCTGTAGATAATGAGTGAATTGAGCCACAGGTATGGGTAGAATTGCTTCCAGTAGAAAAATGAATCATTCACAGTTCAAAACTAAATTTGCTGCAGTTTGTCAAAAACTAGAGCAGAATGAAAAAAGTTCCAAAACAATTAGAGAATGATTGGGGGGACAGTAGTTGTCTTGAAAACCTGCATTAGAAAATGCTCTACACTTACTTAGTGCTTAATAATTTATGTATCTATAGCTGTCATATTAGAAAATTATATATTATTTGCCCGACATAAAAGTGATATAATTATGGCTGAAGAAAAATTGGAGATCTGCAATGATTAGATAAACATCCAGATATTTGCATCTTCCAAATGAATTATTTAGTATTTATTAAATACATGCCTGGTCTTCCTATACAAACTCAAAATATTTTATTTTTCAAGATAGTAGTTCTGATTTAGAACTTTCATCTGCAGCTTGAATGGTTTTAAACAACAAAATCCCCTAAATTAGGCATCAGTTCCATGCAGCCAAGCAATTTCCGGGGCCCACAACAAGATATTCCTCTTGTAATGAACTATCATTGGGATTTCCTCTTGTTAGGATTCCTCAGCTATAGTTACAATGACATTCCTGACATCTGTACCTGTTATCTGTCATACTAACATTTAATATTTCTAAAATGTCCGAAGAAACCAATATTCAACAATTATCCAAGTTGTTTGGTGTTAAATGCTGTAAAAGCTTTACCTATTTTTCCCTTAGGCAGACAAAAGTTGGGAAGTATTTTTTTTTTGTATTTTGCTACATGGTTTTTTTCCTGCTGCACTGAACATACTGAACGTTTTTAGCCTCCCCTTCTCCCCCAAATCCGAAAAATATGAAAGCTGTTTCTGGGGGAAGTGATGCACCTTGTTAAAAGTTTTCTCCTGGGCATGCAGTTGCACCTGCAAATTCCGCTGATGCACGTCACGCTTTACAATGCCGCCTTGCCTTCCTCCCCATCCGAAGAGAGGGAGGGAGAAGAGGCCGGTTTCTTGCATTTCCTCGGCTCCCTCTCGGCACCGCCTGTTTTGGAAGGAGCTTCACCCCGGAGGACGCGCGCTATTTGCTCTCCCGGCGCGGCCTCTGGGACTCGACTGGGGGAAAAGATTCGGTAGCGGCTGCGGAGGAAGGACCCAAGAGGGGAGGAAAACCGCCGGAGCGCTGCGGCTCAAGGTCACTCCGGGCGTCAGCAAACCAGCACTTGCGGCCTGAGGAAAGCGCCCGGCTTCCCGGGCCCCCAGACGCAGAGCCGGTCCAGAAAGCAGAAGAGTCTCTCCGGTGAAAGGTAATCGTAGCCAGGCTTCTACTTCCAGCCTTTGGGGAGTCTCCCCTCCGGCGAAGGGTGGGACAAACGGTCGGCTGGGCTTTTGCAGGCAGGAATGGCGGCTGGTGCGGAGAATAAGCTCTTTTTTCCCCTCCCTCGGATACTGGGAATCCCGTTAGGATTTGCTCCCAGTATTCTTTTACTGAGACCGAGGCCGAGGCCGGCGCCAGGGTCGGTGTAACTCCTTGATTGCGGCTTCTTCGCGCTGCCGCCATCCTTTTCCCAAAGCCGCTTGCTGCCCCAAAAAACAACGCCTGTCCGGGCTGGTTTGTTTGTCTTTACTTCGAAAGGTGGGGAGCTTATATTCCGTACGTGCAAGTTACACTTCAAATAGGTTACCTCCGCTCCACAAGTATTGCGTTTGCACGCGAACTCTTTGTCCTTAGCCACCACAGCCATTGGGCATGGTGACGGGAGAGGGGAGGGGGTGAATTTTGGCCCAACACATCTGGAGAGCCATCAGGTAAGAGAGAGCAGCTGACTTGTCAGTGTGTCGGGGTTGGTGGGTTCTCTTGAATTGGGACGCCAAAAATTTGGGATGCTTTTTTCACTCTTCTGGGGGAGGGGGGGCTGCCCTTGTTCAGCACAAGTGTTGTTCCAGTGAGGAAAAATTCTCACATCAAAACATACAGTACCCCCATTTGCAGATCCTGTTCCCTGCTAATAAATGTCCACCTTGAAATACTGATCCAACCATTCCAGAATGCTGTGGTATCTGCTTGTCCTATGCCTTTACACTACTGGTATCTGCCAGCTGTGTGTGTGTGTTTTGTTGCTTCCAGTGGTATTTTTGGCACAAGGCTGCCTTTCCTACTCAGAGGCTGGATCTCCTGTTGTGCCAGTATAGACACTAAGATTGCTCTTTATGCATGAAATGGATTCCAATTTTTCAAAACTATAAGTGGATAGATAGTAGATAAAATATAAGAGTGCTGTAATCAAGCCTCATTTTATTCCACAAAACTGATATGACTTTCCTAAAATTATTCATAAGAGGTTGTGTTTGCCAAATATTTGGACCTGATCAACTTAGCCACAATTAGTTTAAATAACCCAGTTTTGTAAGTTTCCATGACACACTGAACAGTGAAGACATATACGTATATAAATACATTCATGCTAGATTCACATGGTATAATAGACTAAAATGTAGTTGGTGTTCAGTCAGTATATCCTACAAGCATAGATTGACACTTCTGATATTCTTACCATCATAATAAGGTAGTGGTGCATAAAAAAATCTGGATAGAAAAAGGTATGCAGTAATTTTACAAAAAAATATCTGCTGACAGGAATTTGCTCTTAGGTTGCTTCTTTTTGCTGACTTTAACATAAAATAAATATTTGTTGTATTATGACTAGCTAAGAATAGCTTCAGATATCAGAGAGAAAGTATGGCATATGCTCATGCGCTATTTCTTAATAAAATAACTGCTTGCTACAATTGTTTATGTTTGTCCCTATTTTCAGCCTTTGCTATTAAAAAACTACCTCTGCTATATATGACAGTTGCATAGTGGCTGTTGGCATCTTGATCTTATTGATAGCTCCCTGATACAAGCAGATAGTTTGCTTATGACAATACAACTCTATAGCCAAACTTGTTATGTATTTTGAAAACTACACATTCTATTCTTTTATTTGAAGATAGAAATGTATAGTATCCCTTCTGTCTTTTAAATCTTTTCCTATTTGGATGGAATAAAAATCACTTTTAAAAACTTAATGTTGCAGAGTATTGCATATATTCTTTGGCTCACATCATTTGAATATTTCATACAGTTTAAACAAACTTGAAATCCTTTGAGTGCAGTGACAATGTATAGGCAATTATACTGCAGTGTACAAGACTTTTAAATCTTGGCTTTAATTTTGTTACTATTTTGGAAGATAATCGTGTTTCATATTTTTAGTATTTGGCTAAATTAAGCTGAGAACTTATATTTGCCTATATGGGAACCAACTGCATTGGACTTTTTTCTATATAAGAATTAAGTGACAGTCAAGATAAAACAATGGCATTCTAGTATGCGAAGTTTCTCTCTGGTCTCTGTAGCATTAATGTACCTAATCTTTTCCTGTAATACTTTCTACAGGTATAGTACCATTAAAATTGTGGATATATTTCAGATCATTTCTGAAATATCAATGAATTTCTTGAAAATAATTTTAAAATAGTGATGGTTTTGAAAATGTTATCAAACTCTTATTATGAATGTTTAACATTTTGTCAGAACTTCAAGCTAATTACTGTTACTTGTACAATGATTTCACTTTTAGAATTCATAATAAACATATACATAGTTTTTCTAACATAGAAGTTCATTGGTTAATACCACAACCATTAATTGCTTGTATTCTTTCTTCCCTGGTTCTGAAAGTATTACGAAAATGTGATGGCAGATAGACAGAATCTATATGTAGGAGAGCCAGTGTAGTATTGCAATTAAAATGCTTTGCTAGAAGTGAAGCTATCCAGGTTGTACTGTATAGAAATTGGCTGGGTGATTTGCAGCCTGACACTCACTCTCAACCTTAGCTTAGTAAATTGGAAACATCTATCTACTAATTCATATTAAATCAGCATGCCAGATTATGGTCCATAATTTTCAATAAAGAGGCTGGTGGATTGATTCATGTATCTATCTGTCTTTGTAGCTGCACTACAAATTGACATAGAAAAGACCCATTTTATAAATGTAATTAAAAGGTCCATGTTTTAATGCTTTGTTTTCATCTTTGAGCTAAACAGTTGCCAAAATACAGAAAAAATATAAGATGTCTACGTAGATTAGAAGAAACTGGAAGAAGATCTATATTATTTTTACTTTTAATAATACTTTAAAGCTTCAGTCTTTTGCCTCCAAACTTAATTTTAAATAGATGCTCATAGAATTTCATAGCTTATAAACCAATCTGATTGCTCCAGAGCTTTAACTTACATAGGCTAAACAATTGTCAACCAATGAATTATATAGTACTATATCTTGTACTTATTAGGAACATGTTGCTGCTTTTTTCACAATTTTAGATTCTAGATAGTTTTTAAAGACAGCTCCATTAATAATACGTTGATAATATAAACATCTCTAAGTTGTTGAAGATTATATATGGTACCAGTTAAAAATAATTAATTTCAAAATTAATTCAAAATATACTTCAAAATATACTTCTCAACTAAATAGGTATGTTGATATGATTTCATAGATAGAAATAACTATATACAGCATATGCAAACTCAATTATACAGCATTTCTGTGAGAATATATTGGATACAGAATGAGAGAAATTCTGCAAGGGTGTATATTTTATATGGATGAATTTTGCTAAAGTAAGTATGGGGAGGATTAATGAGAAATAAATGTGATTAGAATCTGATAAATTCATTAAACCAGTCCTGCCAATTCTATTCTGAAAGAAGGAAGAATATAATAAAAAAAAATCAGTCTGTCTAGTCTTGTTTTCCTTAAGACACTCTCCAGATATTTCAGCTACAAAGCTCATGATTTATGGGTCAAAATGATATAACTTCCAGTCCAAGTCTTCTGCAAGGTACTACAATGTGATAGGCTAAAGCTTTTCTATGGTCCCAATTCCACAATTTACAATAATGAGAATTAAAGCTGCTTCTTTGTGGTCTCTGTGCATCACATATATGAGCGTGTAGATCTGTTTAAAGTCTAACTGGGGAATTATTGATAAAATGTAATTACTGATAAAATGTAGTGTTGTCTCAGAGTAAGAATAGTATTGAAGAAGCTAAAAGCTAAGTAGGATCTGAATGGTTAGTACTTGAATGACTGACAGACAATCTGATCTGGATGAGAAACCCCTAGGAAATAATCAGAGCATTAAGGTAAAATGGGAAGTAAAAACAAAACACAGAATATAGGAACTGTCAGACAACTTCCATGCTGTTGCCAAGAAAAGTACATGAGAAGCTATCAAGTTTAACTCAAAGAAGACTTCATCATATAAGAAATTTTGAAAGACATAAAGGCATGACTATTTATATTTAACTAGTGTTGTGACTAATACACAACACTGTTCCTGCATTTTATTTTAATAGGAGCAACTAAGATGATGTTCTTTGACTTCTTGTTTAGGCTCATTTAAATTCTTTCCCCCTTCCAGTTTAGAAAGTCTCTTTCCCTACTTGTATTTTAACTGTGTATCTGCTTAGTTAGTCTATATTATTATTGTAAGAGCAGCGTGGTGGCCTAGTGGTGACGACACTTACTTGCCACTCGGAAAGTTGAGAGTTCAATCCTAGGTAGTGGCAGATGTTTCTGTTCTAAGGCACAGCACAAAGAAACAATATCTTCTGCGAACTCCATGTAGGCATTAGGAAGGACATCTGGCCAGTAAATGCTTAGCTTCATCCAGTTGCCCCAACGCTACTCGAATAGTAATTATAGGGACATAAAAAGGGAGCTTATTATTGTAGTAATTCTTTGGGATTGATTTCAGTATGATTACCTTAGAATTTTCTAATAAAAATTCAGAGTTCAAAGATTCTGTTAATAGCCGGTTCATGGTGGAATCTCCATCTAGAGTGGGGGGAGGTATGAGTCCTTGCAGAGCAGAAAGCAGCACAGACTCGATCTCCTCCAGAGTCCTTGGAGTCTTATCTGACCGTTCTCAAGAGAATGCACTCAGTCTGACGAGATGCTTGGCTCCTTAGGCTTGACATGGTCTCAGTAAAAGTAGTTTTAGTTTCCCTGTGAAGATGATTTCCTAGTTGTGCTGATCTTCCTAATAGTGCTGATACTAGGAAGTAAGCAGCAATTTGGAAGTTCTTGTTCATTGTAAAATTTGTTTTATTCTGAGCTTCCTTTTACTGCTGTTATTAAAGGCAGACTCACTTCCAGAATGTGCAAAAGGTTTCCACTGACTTTTGTCATACCTCATGTTTCTGACGGTTCTTTGGTTTTGTTCTAGAGCTAATAATATTCCACTGGAATATTTTTGGTGTCCATCAAACTAAGCAAGCCCAGGTTAACCTTATTTCAACTTTGCAGTTCTATCTCAAGGATAATCAGTGTGTTTTCCTTTTATGACTTACTTATATTCATTTTTTTGTTTTAATTTCCAGGCCTACTGAAGAGTTATGTCATTCTGATCTTCGTAGAAGACAACATATTGTATTTCACTTTGAAGGAGGATTTCATATTACAATAATAATGTATTCAGTGCCTCGATCCCTATCTGGAATGGAAGGAGATAATGGACACCCTAGGAAATTTATCTCTTTCCTTTTTGTTTTTGGCATTACATTATTATGTGCTGGCTTTTTGCTATCAATGTTTGTTTTGCAGACATGTCCAAGTGGAGCCTTTGGTGACTGTAAGGGAGCTTTCAAAATCATTGGGCCTTTGCTTGCAGTTGTTGGACTAGTTTGTATAATTTTGGCACAATCGAGAGCCAAAGATTATCTCAGAGATGTGCAATTGCAAGACGATCAGGCATATGGATTTGTTTTTTGTCGAGGAAATTGTCAATTTGCTCAGTTCCTTGTCTTTGGGTTTTTATTTTTAACAAGTGGGATGCTTATTAGTGTCCTTGGCATATGGATTCCAGGATGCAGTCCAGGATGGCGCTATCAGCAGTTTAACCATAGCAATACATCTGGCATTGAACTCCAGGACTGTGGATTTCATTCTGTTCAAACTATGGGCCCGTTAATTGTGCTTATTGGATTATGTTTCTTTGTGATAGCTCACATTAAAAAGAAACAAAACTTAAACCTCATCCAAGAATCTTCGGTCAGTGAAGAGCAATTGAACTCTGAATCATTTCAAGTTACAGTAGGTAAGTAAATAAACCAACCAGATATTTTTATTGGTTATTAGAAGGCAACCCTTGATATCAGTCCCTTCCTTCCTTCTAATATGTTTTATTAGTCATTTTAGAGAAAGTATATAAACAGGGAAGAAAAAAGAAGAAAATAAAGGGATAAAAGAGTGGAATACAAATAAGTAAACAAAGAATTCACAAATGTCAGAGAGATTTGTCATTTTCCAGGATATTGTTCATTGAGTTTGAGTAAGTGAATATATATTGTTTTAAAGGTTTGAAAATTGCCATTCAACTCTAAGCTTGGCAAAGCACAAATGTCAGGAACTATGATCAGCACTCTGTAAATCATTAAAAATTAAAATTGTGAACTGGAATAAATTTTACTACAAATCCCATAATGTTAAAATATCCCATAATGTTAAAATACTATCTTTATGAAGAGGGAAGCCCATTTTTAAGTGATACAAATCCATGTACTGAATTGGAAAGCTGCTTTTTCAAGAGAGAACTGGACTTGTTTTTCTTTGAAGATGTTTCATTTCTTATCCAAGAAGCTTCTTCAGCTCTGACTGGACATCTATGTCAAAATTGAACAAGTCTTCTCTCAACAGAAGAGGAGGGATGTATCTTATCTATCTCTAGTGTACAACACGATTTTTTCAGCAGTTCCATGAAGGCTCCTCCACACCCATTTGCACTACTCAGGTGAGCCTGAGGACACACATAAAATTCCAAGTGGCCTCAACATCTCTCTAAAAGAATAAAGATGATCAGCCGTCTACAGAGAATATAAAGTCTCCACTTTAAATAGGGACATAATTTGGTCTTGTAGACATAAATACAATACTTCTATATAAATATTCTTGTAGTATGTCTTGGGGGTAGAACATTTTTATCATTGTATTTCAATTATATTTAATACCGGTGGTCCACAACTTACAACTATTCATTTAGTGACTACTCAAAGTTAGAATAGCACTGAAAAAAGTGACTTATGGCTGGGTTTCATTTAGGCTCTTGCAACTGTCATGTATTTATGACAGTTGCAGTGTCCCGTGTGTGTGTGGGTGTGTGTGTGTGTCATGTGATCACCATTTATAACCTTCCCAGTCAGCTTCCAATAAGTAAAGTCAATGGGGGAAGCCAGATTTGTTTAATGACCACATGATTCACTTAACAACTGCAGTGATTTGCTTAACCATTGTGGCAAATAGAGTTGTAAAATGGGGTGCAACTCACTTAACTGCTTTGGTTAGCAATGGAAATTTTGGGCTCAGTTGTGGCTATAAATCAAGGACTATATGTGCATTATACAACATACTATAATTATTTTGAAAAACTGAAAATAGTCTAAAGATATAAAGAAAACATTCCAACTCTTGGTGAATTTCTAGCGCAATATACTTTGGAAGCATGACTCTCTTATTTACTGCTCTAAAGAAATCTGCAGAAGATTTTGATGTTAAAACATTCCCTTTCTTTTTCAGGTGATACTGTAATGGTTTTTCCTCCACCACCACCACCTTATTTTTCTGATTGCTCACCACAGACCATAACTCCTAGCTTGGTAACAAGTGAACTAATTATTAATGAAAATCCTCCACCATATCACAGTATTTTTATTAATTGGTAAGGGTATTTTTGCTTTTAATTTTAGATACTTAAATGTTTTTAAAATAAGCAACAAATGAGGCATGACTTGAGAGATTCCTAAATAGACTTGCCATACTTTTACCCCTACCATTTAAAAGAAGCCAGTAAGAGATGATGTGAACAGTAATTATTAATTCCTATTTTATTATCTTATTTCTCAATCTGCTATTAGTCATGTAATGATAAAAAGTTAATCTCACCTTAGCACTGAGTAGCTACCTTCCTATTACAGCCTTGATTATTAATTATTTGTTAAGTGCAGCTGCTTTCAAGTTTTTAAAATAATTGAAGTATCTATTAATGGATCTCTCACATCGTGTCCGGTTTGATCTTAATATTTTAAGGTTAGATACAGGCAAAACTAATTCAAATAAGCACCTGCATATAAGACTGTTGTGACCTTCCTGAAAGTGTGAGTATACGTGAAGTTTACTTGGGGAAAAGGCAATTAATTATAATTAATTATAGGGTTAGGGTTCTACATTCTACATAGACAAATGTATCAGGTGTCAAATTATATTTAGTCTTTGCATATTAGAAAAGGGGAGTGTTAAAATTACAATATCTGTGCCAGATGTAATTCTATATATAATGTATATAATCATAGAGTTGGAAGGTGCCATTTAGACAAGGGGTCCCCAACCCTCAGGCCATGGACAGGCATCCACAGCATGCCAGAAATTGGGCTGTGCAAACAAAGCCACATCCACAGGATGCAGGCAGCACACAAAACCATGCCCCCTCCAGTCCACAGAAAAATCTCTCTCCAAGGAACCTGGTGCCCAAAAGGTTGGGAGCCACTGATTTAAACTATCGTCCAACCGCCTACGTTGTATAGCAGTCCAAATTATAAGATACTAGGTCAGGGGTGGGCAAACTTTTTGACTCGTGGGCCACAATGATGGGCTCCCCCTCCCTCTCCTGCAGCCCCCCACCCTTAATCCCCCTCCTGCAGCACTCCTCCCCCACGTGTCTTTGCAGGCATGGGATGCCAAACACAGCAGCCATGAAGAAGAAGGTAAGAGGGCGGCGGGGGGGGGGCGGCTCTGCAGGGGCAACGCCGGCTCTTCTCCCACCGCCCAGGTGCTGCTGATGGGGAAAAGCGGCTGCAGCAAGACCAGCAGTTGGTGAAGATAATGAAGCGCATGCTGGTCTTGCCGGAACTGCTTTTCCCCATCAGCAGCACCTGGATGGTGGGAGAAGAGCCGGCGTTGCCGCTGTGGAACCACCATCACCCGCCCGCCGCCCTCTTACCTTCTTCTTCATGGCTGCTGCGTTCGGCATCCCACTCCTACAAAGACATGCGGGTGTCAGCGGCCTGTCCCCGCTAGGGATACGCTGCCGAAGGAGGCGTCAGTGAGGGCGGAACTCCCCAGTCTGTGCCAGAACTAGTTTGGCGGGCCGGATAAAAAAGCCCAACGGGCCGGATGTGTCCCGCGGGCCGTAGTTTGCCCATGTCTGTACTAGGTAGATGCTTGCCAGTAATTGCATGAATCACATTTTCACTAACTTTTCATACATTTCTCATTGGTCTTAATAAGTATGTTTATACTATTGTTATACTGTTTATATTATTATAAAGTTTAATACTTGTTAGTATCATCATCATCAGCATTAACAATCTTAGATGAAATATGTAATATGTCTATGTCTAACATTTTTATTTTGTTATTGTTTTTGCAGAGTATTGAGTTGTGAATAACAGGCTACAGAGAGAATGAGTTCCACAGTATCAGAAAACAATTTGCCTTCTAAAACTTAATCAGTTCATTGTCATTCCTCTGAGTCATCTCAGAATTACAAGGCAAAAGAAACAGCTGTAAATAATGAATGTGTCTTGTCTTCCTCTCCCTTCCATACTCAGCTAATCCATTAACATCTGCTTATCACCAACTATAAGAAATATTCAGAGCTGAAGCAGAAAGACGGGGAAGGAACAGGACAAGAAAAGAAAGAACTACAGGAATTCCAGATAAAAATAAGATGAAAGGAGAATGAAAAAGGCTACACCTGCATTTCCTCAGCCCATTAAAGAGAGCAGTAGGTTGTACATTAGGACTGTGCAACCTTTTTCAAGTCAAAAGCTTCCTCCAGTTCAGACATATACAATATTTTAGAGGTTTTACAAAGAAAATGGCTGAAACCTGGATGGGATAAATGGGTTTGTCCAGAAACAAGTGGCTATGTTTATTTCCTAGAAGACAAAGGAAATGTTAGTGGTCATTAATGTAAAATAGATTGTTCCCTTACCTGTAATATACTTTGCCGTCCAGGCAACAAATGTGTATCCATTCTGCAACAAATGTGTATCTGTTAACTTGCACATCCATTTTTCTTATTGTTCCTATGGCAGGTATCATTAGCAGTAGCAACAGCTCAATTTCATGAAATCCAGAGGATAAGCTGACTTGAATCTTGGGTAAAAAAAAAAAGAGGGAGAGAGAGAGAGAGAGAACTAGGAAGTTGGCTGAATGCCCTGCTGAAGTAGGAAGCCAGAATGAATTTAAAAAATGGGCAACACGGTAATTTTACAGGCTTATTTGCTGGTGTTAGAATCCAGCAATTCATTAGTGTTAAAAGGTCAGGGAAGCATAAAGTCATGCAGATGTTTTGGAAACTTCATTTGCTGAGTGAGCAAGAAAGGACTTGCTGAGGGACAAACAAGTGAGTTGGAAGCTTTGCTGCCATAAAAGTCACCTGACTGCTCGCCAAGCAGCCAAGTAAAGGGAAAGAGACATTACTCTATGGAAAGTAAGGAAGAAGAAGGGTGCGGTGGTAGGAGCAGTGAGAAGATGTGCACTGTGATGCTTCTTGGAGAGATTTGTATTTCATAGGCTTGGCAGCAGTACAGAATTAGGAAATGAGTGAGGGAACAGATACACATTGTGACTTCTTGGTTCACTGTGCTATGCTTCAAAGGTTTGGCCCTCTGCAAGGAGAGGGCACAGAAAAAGGACAGAAAAGTATGAACCCCTAACAATCGTTTATTATAAATATTGACAGTTCTGGGATATACTAGTGCCACTGTCAACATTCAACAACAACTCTTGGTGGCTCTGAGAGTCCCAGAATAGATGGCCCCCTCTTCATGAGACACAGGCCACACACTTTCATTTCAGAGGCCAGCCAAAGGGAAAGCTGCAGCAGAAGCCTGGGCAGAATGCCTCTAAGTGGTAAAGTCCCTATTTCTAAAGAATTATTCAAGAAGGGAACCGTCATAAATGCCTCTGCAATTATCTTGACTAATGTTAGGATCAACTTAGACTAGAAGAAATTCTGAAGGCTTTACATGTCTTTTTCCTATTAATTTCCCTGTGGTAAAAGCCCAGAAGACAGGAGATATTGAAGGTATATATAGGCATGACAATTTATTAAATATCACGATGCAAAGTGGTGCATAGTGTCTTAAATATTTGGTGCCTCAAATTACACCTTTCAGCTTGCAGAATTAAAGGCCTCAGTGTAGTCAGTGAGGTATAATTATGAAAGAAACCATAATGTGAAGATTAAGGAGTTAGACAGGAGTGGGAGATCCAAATTCAAGTCTGTTCTGTTCATCCATGGAAGTTCTTTATTTAATTGAATTACTGACTGCCTCTGTTACCAAACCAACTCTAGGCAGTGCACAATGATATCATTATATTAAAAAGAAATCTAAAAATAAAAAATCACATCAGGAAAGCAACAATGTACAAATCTACATCACAAATGCAGTCCTAGAGTCTGCTGAAAGACCCAGGACCACCTCAAGGCTTTCCTATAATGCAATATTAGATTTAAGTAGCTATTCTAAAAGGTGAGAACAACTCCAGGATGCCATGAGATGATACTGCTATGCCAAAGGGACCTAGAGCATGCCAATCCTGCCAGATCTTATTGGAGAGGCAAAAAAAGGAAAAGTGGTACCTTCCAGGCCTCAAGCTATAAAGGGCCTTACAGTGACAACTAGCAACTTGAATTATATGTGGAAGCTAACTAGTAAAAATGTGCCTGGAGGGCAGTTTGGACCATTTACTCATTCCAAGCTCAATGCTGTGTATCTATGATGGAGAAAAATAGGTATTGTACTATGCTTAGATATCGGTGCATACCAAATAAAAATAGTAGTATTGAATATGTGTGTGTATCCCGCCCTCTTCTTTTGGACAAAGTTTTAAAAAATAAAAATTAAAAAAAAAGACAGTACTACTGTACATTCAGTATTTTGTCTTAATGTACATTTGATGCCAATTATTTATCCTACACTGGTTAGGCTCCAAAGGTAATCTCACAAAAATTCCAATAGAAATTAAATGATACCAGACAAGATACACACTTAACAGTATTGTTCAAAATAATAGCAGTACAATGTGACTAACCAGAATAATCCAGGTTTTTAGTATATTTTTATTGCTACATGGCAAACA